>JAEMPF020006030.1:0-15178 GCA_022496165.2 Catalaphyllia jardinei
ATTGGTCGAGAAAAATCACGCCACTGTCAAACCTTACTCGAGCGTCGCTTCTCGTGGAATGAAAACTTACAGCGAAAGCAGAATTGAACTGCAAAATCTGCAAATCTTGAAGAAAATGCTGGAATAATCAAGTCAGTTTTTGCCATTGGAGCAGCCCTGTGAGTCGAAAAGCTTGGACGTTGTCTTGAAAATTGCAGGAGTTGAAAAAATAGTCTCGGAAAACTTGTGCTTGCGGTCAACCTAGAGGCCATTTGATTCGAGTTTTGAATGAAAGGAGCGTAAATGACGGTGGAGATTTTTGTCTTCTGTGGTTGGTGATTCTCAAATCAGCTTGATATAGCGTCGAAGACACATTTTAGCTGCGATACTGTTGACCGTGAGCTGTGGTTAGCTATACTTAGCTCGCTGCTGTGGCCTGAAACGGACAAGAACATTCCCATCGGAAAGCAAGGTTATGTATTTTATTTTACCAATTTTAAGAAGTGATCATGTTTTGATGTTTCATTCCTGACATTAATCAGTGAGTCAACAGTTGTTTTGACACTGGGAAAAGTTAATTTTTTTAAATAAATTAATCTCAGAAACATTTTGTTTATTGGGTTTGTTAAATTTACCAAGACCAAGTTTGTGCGTGGTTTAGTCGCGCTCAACTGCCGACTGAGGCTGCTAGAAAATTATTTCTGTATCATTTTTTTTAAAAGAAACGGCTTTATCTTTCGTTTTCTGGCTCCTCAAACCTGTTCAATTCCTCGGCAAGACTTTTTTGTACCTTATCTTTTGCCCAGTCACGTAAAATATCATCCTAATTCTCAAAACTTTCCGCCATTTTAAAACGGCGGAGAGAAAAGCTTTGTAATGATGACGTCAATCATGCATCTGTCCGTTAATAGATCATAGGCGAGAACCAATCAAAATGCGAGAATAACTTTGGTTTATTATATAAAACGCAATAGAAACACGGAGTACATGTTCCTTTTTCTTTTAGAAAACACCGCGACGCGCTAATTCTGTGTCTCCATCGAGTTATACAAACACGATTATTAACCAATCAGCGCGCGTGCTTTGTTAGGACCTTTTTCTAATAAAAGTATAGTATATATGAAAATCAAGACAATATTTTCTTTCGCCAGCTTTGCTCTTTTCTTTTTCAGTAAAGCGTTGCGTGACACGGCCAAATGACTTCCCGCTCATTAAATTCTTGGGATTTTGGGAGGTGTCTCTACTGTCACGCAAACGTAACCTCTTATTAGAGGAAACGTGCACGCTAGCTTTTATTTTTCGATATTCACGCTTATTATCTCCATTTAGAACTGTACAACATTGTTATAAACTATTAAATGTATTTGTTTTCATGCCTTGGTCTAATACTCACCAAGCAAACACAGTGGATTGGATGTAACGTACTAAGGAATTGGGGATGGCATGTCTGTTATCTTATTTTAGCCTTCAATGCCTTTCTGTTTGTTCACTGGCTGCCCAAGATAACATTGGATACATTCAAACAGTTCTCTTTACGTTTGCGTGACAGAACAGAGAGCGCTGACAGTAGAGACACCTCCCAACGCATCGCTCACGTAACGCTTTACTGAAAAAAGAGCAAAGCTGGCGAAAGGAAATTTTGTCTTGATATCTTCAGTAATTTATTTCATGTATACTATACTTCAATTTCTATTTTTACTTATTTTTTTTCATTTTTCACTTTATTTTTATATGTCTTTTTTAAGTTACCCTGGACTCTCGACATGTTTATACCCTCTACTCTCGACATTGTGCCTTCGACAATAGACCCTTCTCCAAAATGGCGGCCAAAAATCAAATTGGGTTAAAATAAGCTAAAATTTAAAACGTATACCAGAACTCGAAATAACACCTTTACTTTAGTAACCCTGCAAAGTTTCAGTATCTCAGGTGTAATATCAGCTGAGAAAATCTATGTTCAAAATTGAAAAATTTACAGACGTTTGTATGACTGGGGTATGCATTATACCTCCAATCATACAAATGTCTGTAAAGTTCTCAATTTTCAACTTACATTTTCTCAGTTGATATTACACCTGAAATGCTAAAACTTTGCAGGGTTACTAAAGTAAAGGTGTTCTTTCTAGTGCTAGTATATGTTTTTGACTTTGACTTATTTGAAATTTAGGCCGCCATTTTGGAGAAGGGTCTATTGGATACACTCTCCCTAATTAGGGCAAAGAGTGGGTTTACGCGGCGAATTTTGGTCGGAATATTTCGACCAAGTGGACCACCTCCGGAGGTGACGTCCAATATTCCAGTCATAAGAAACCGAAACGGGCCTTCCGACCGAAATTTTCGGAATGTTTGGCAAAATGGAAAACGCCCCATTTTTAGGATGTGTATTAAACAGGCAGCTTTAAATCGGTATGTGTAACTCAACATCTGTTATATCCTGGACTGGATCATGTTTCGCTGCGTTAGTTGAACTCGATGATTTAAGATCGCTCGCATAATGATCCAGATAATATGGGCGAGTGTGCGCACGAGCTTTACATAAGATGTAGCCGGGCATAGAATCGATTGGCTCAATTAGGGTGACACCGTCATTTTGAGCAACTGGAAGGCCAAGGACAGGTCAAAGGAAATCTGTGTGAAAATTCCGTTTGTGGTAAAGACGTTGCGATGCGATGGAGAAGATAAATTTACCCCCACCGTGGTCCCAGCTTTCAGGGAAGAACTCCCTTCAATACACGCCGAGGCTCTATTCGAAAAAGGCGTAACAAGTTTCTGAAAAAAGGATGCCGTCTGCCCACTTTAGGTATGTTAAGGGACAACAGCTTTCATGGATGTTTATATGAAAGATTTATCCTGTCAGTCAAAAGAACAAATAGCGAATCAAAGGGTA
Source organism: Catalaphyllia jardinei (assembly GCA_022496165.2). Classification (NCBI taxonomy): domain Eukaryota; kingdom Metazoa; phylum Cnidaria; class Anthozoa; order Scleractinia; family Caryophylliidae; genus Catalaphyllia; species Catalaphyllia jardinei. The sequence continues at coordinate 2,867 of JAEMPF020006030.1, forward strand.
AGCGTTTGGAAGTCGGTTTGGAGGCTGGGAGCCTCCCCCTATAAAACTTCCCTCGCATTCCTCTTTCCCTCTCCTTCTCTTGGGCAGGTGAAGAGTGACTGGCAGTGCGTTAAAAAACACCGGAAAAGAAAGCATGGTTCAAAGAAACTTCATGGTTCAAAGAAGTAAATGGAGGAAAATTTCAACCTCATGTTTTGTTCTAGAAATTACAAGCAAAATGACCAGGTGCTCGCTTGTATAAACGTCGGGCTTCTGCAGTAATATACTGCTTTTACATGCACAGACAGTGTCACAGTGCTTGTAAAAGACACATCGTAAAAGTGCAGTTGCCAGCCTAGCTGTCCATTGCTCCCCAACTCCCACTCCCTGCGCCCACCACATGTACTTCCCAGCTAACGCTACGTTACGTTACTGTCACGTGCAACATGGCTCAGTGCTTTTTCTCTGTGCTTTACGAAAACTGCCATGGTTTCCTGTCGGGAAAAACTCACCAAGGAAAGGAAAAATTCTTAAGCATTAAGTACATCATTTGACTGTTGCTTCCTTGTTAATACTGCTGTTTTCTAAAAGCGAATTTTGATGTATAGTTCGGCGATCAACTGCAGCTTATCGTAACCGTCTAAATGCTAAGTAGGTTAAATTTCAAAAATACTCTAGCTGTTCTTATTTAATTGGCCATTCCGAAATTGAGCAGGGGACTGGGACGAGTGTAGCAAGCTATGAAGTAATCAGCTGGTCGACTGATATTCATACACTCACTGAGATAGCTTGCTACACCGTGCTGATGAGACCCAACAAGGTCGAAACAGCTGCCCACGGTTGCAATTGTTGGCTTTCATTTTGTACTCTATCATGTCGTTGCTCCGTTAAGCTTTTTACGCAGTATCAGCCTTGCATCATTGTTTGTTACTTTCTATTTTTGGCTGATCAGATCCTTTACAGATCCTGCGTTCACAGGCAGCATTTTCGTTTGCGGTCTTTTGCGTTCTCACGTTTCACATACAAATTCTCTAATTTTGAGACAGCGTCCCCCAAAATTTCTTATCAATTTTGTGACAACCGTAAAATCCTGTCATGCACCTACTATTTGAATGAAGCTGAGATGAAAATTGCTATGTTTGCCCATTTTAAACAGTATAAAAAAAAATCAAAAAATTTTAAGAGTTTGTGTTATTTTGGGGGACGCTGTCTCAAAATTAGAGACGTTTGTATCGATTTTAAACCATGTTTCAGAGTCCTTAACTTGGTCTCTTCTCACCCTAAAAGCATCATACTTGGTCAAATGACCAATCTCAACATGATCTTTCATGTGGTGGTGTCAGTTTACCGATTGGTTAAAATTTGAAACTCGCCCCAGTCCCCTGCTCAATTTCGGAATGGCCAATATATAATTATTGCGGGTGGATGCCTCCAAATCCAAAAGCCCAACTTCTTTTTCTTTGGGATATGTTAGCATAGAAAACTGAAAAAAAAAAACAAAAACACGTGTATTCCGACAAATGAAAGTCAAATTAAGAGCTGCCGCGTTTTGATTTTCAAATCACATGAAAGGTCAAAGGGTCGCCTATACTATTCAAGTAACATGTTTTGAAAATATTCTCAGAATTCGCCGTTTTATTTACCTGAATTTTTTTCGGCCGATGTGTAGTTGAAATGATTGATCATCCCCGGAATGTAGTCTAGTTGGATGAAGCCATGTACCAAACTGCATTTTTGTGCCTTGAATTTCGTCTAAACACGATGAAAAATGTGCTTGCGTGACGCTCGAAATTTGTAGTGTAAATTACGCGTAAAAAGGCTTTTCTTACACGTGTCTCTATTCAGCTTTTCAATTCCACAAGCTGTATTTTTCATATGTTGAAAAGCAATAACAGGGCTTTGCAAAAATGTATTTTTCTCTTACAATTTCTATGTACCAAGGTAAGAAAATTGCCTTCAAAGATGCCCTATTTTTAGGTTTTTTTTCAAAGTGCAAACACTAGGAATCTTCGGGCGCTTCTAACCTGAGGTGAAAATGCACTTCTTGGCAATATTTTTACATCTTTGTGTGGTAATTGTGATACAAAACATACATGTAAAAGATCATTTTAATTGACCAAGCCGTCTTTTTCCGAGAGTGATGTGAATATGCCCAAGTTTTCGATTAATTTTATTGCAGCCGCAGCGTGAAAACCCCAATTCTACTTTTTGTTGGGTTTCTCAAAACTAAAAACTCTCGGGCAAGTTTTAGTCTTATTTTCGAAAATAGATGCCCAAAGGGTTTCGCCTGGCAAAATATGAAGAAATCCGTAATTTCAGTTTTGAAAATTAATTCTCGATATTTACAGTCCCCTGGTCTTACGTGATACTAATGCTCATTAGTAGAATTCTACTAGTACACTAATGCAAATGCTGCGATTTGATTGGCTGAGCTACTCGTATACTATCAGCCATTAGAGTACAGTTGGCTGCCGGTCGTCTACGAAATTCGATGTTTTAATAGTTTTTCCGAAGTTTTGGGAGGAATTTTAGATGTAAACGGGCAATTAACTGTTGAGAAGACTAGAAGAAGCACATGTACGGTTTCTTGACTTAAAAAAAAAAAAACATTAAAATAATAAAAATCGGGTAGGCGCGTAAACAACTGCAAATTTGCCAAAGGCAGTTAGATACGTGCAACTTTATTTAAGGGTAAAGTTTAATAGTGCGTTGGAAAATCATTGGAAACCGTTATTTGTCGGCTAATTTCAGTTAGAATTCTACTAAAACAATTAGATTATTCGCTCTCCATTTCTATGAGGCAATAGTTGATGCGGCCTTTGGCCTCATCAACTATAACCTCATAGAAATCTCGAGCTCATAATCTAATTGTTAATAGCGGAGTTCCGGCGGTCCGAAGGGCCGTCAAGCGGAGCCCCATAATTATAGGAGTAGGATCACACGCATGCATAAAAATTGAAACCCATGGAACACTTTTCTCATGGTAAAAATGGCAAGCGGCATTGCTCGTGGGCGCGTACGCACGACGTCGGCGACGGAATCGCGCAACATGGCGGTCATACTTCAAATAATAGGTTGACAGAGACATGTTCTTTGATATTGGACATCGATGTTATGATCAATTGACACCTGTCAAAACAAGGTATCTGCTGACCAGTATCACGTGACCATATCCCGGGCTCAAGTGTACAGCTCATCGAGGTCACGCGTTTTGTTGAAGTTGACCGTTACCAAGTGCTGGTTTTGATTGGATTGTGGCCTCATGTCAGGTTAACTTGTTGAAAACAGGGCAGGATTGTTCGGAAGCCTTTTAATGCTAGCCCAGAATTAAAATTTATTCGAATTATAACTTTTTTTCTATACAAATGTTTTTTTGCTGCTTTGTTTTGACTTCATGGCGATTACAAAACTCAAAACAGAAAGTCAAACAGTAAACAGAAAACCTCACCGCAAAGTTACAAAACACAAGTCAACATTCTACCTTTTACTGGGTTAGCTCAATCGGGCACTGAACGACCCGGCCAAGGAGCTATGCTTTTAAGCTGGCCTAAATCTATATATTTAGTATATACCACGTAAGTGATTAGTACTTTTCGCGCGCGCTGATTGGATAGCTCGGAAGTGATTAGCCAAATACTATTCACCTCCACTTCGGTGAATAATTGTTAATTGATATATGCCACTGAGTGAAGGAATGGCCGGTGTAAACTCGTCTTTTACTAGCTTTCTGAATCAAAAAGCCTGAGAATACAAGAAGATGCTGTGCAAGAATGCACAAGGAAGGCTATGACATTTGTTTGAGAAGGAGGGGACGTTGTTAGATTAAAACCGTGTTAAGTTATGTGGTTTGTTACCACGGATCATATTTAGCTTTGTCCTGCGTCGCCATGTTCTGGCTGTAGTGTTACTTCGAGAATCTTAGAGATCCGTTCTGCGTCCTGTGTTCATCTTGAATTTGTTTGAGGTTTTTGCTGTCCGAGCTCGATTTGACGAAAGTTAATATTGACTATAATTTGACGACCACATGTCACGTTTGTTGACTGTTGTCTGCTTTGCGTCATTTGTAAATTTGGTGACTTGAGACATTTTTTTGCGCCAGTAAATTGAACTGTTATGTTCTCACTTATTATTTTATGTCATCATTTCAAGGGGGCGTTGGAGTATAAACAATGGTGTAAACACAGGGGGATTTTGTTTCGACTCGTGCCTCACACAAGTGGTAGCGCTGCGCGCTCGTGTATTGCGTTTGGCGTTCTGCCCCGTTAATCCGTCTATTCTGCAAACTAAAACACTCGCCTGCGGCTCGTGTTTTCTGCATTTCCCTCGTGTGCTCAAATGACCATCGTGTTTTATCACAGTGTAATACACGGCTTAGACTTCTTTACTTGTTAATTATACTGAATATTAATAAAGTGTGCGACTAAAGGGACCAGAGGTAATAATAGCACTACCCAACCCGAGGGTTTTAAGACAAAGCACATCGAAAGTCGGATGTAAGATTTCAGTGCTTGACTGGGGGCGGGGGGGGGGGGGGGGCTATTATGGCTGTGAGTGACTATTATACTCTGGCGGTTTGGTAGGGTTAGCGATTTGGAGGTTTAAACTAATTTTGAGAACCGATTTGCGGGTACATTCACATTTATGTCGCGGCAGCGGGAAATCCTACATTTAGTTCGCGGCTTTCGGTTTTTGAGTGTTTTTGTGGCGGTCATTCAAACATAGTTAAGACGCTCACAGACAAACCCTGAAGACTTGTACTTTTACGCTTCATGCTGTCGAGCAATCTTTGTGTTTGTGAACAGCTAATAAGGAGTTCAAGAAAACCACGAGGACAACGGCAACGGGAACGTCACGAACAAAAGTTTTGATTAACCAGCAGAAAAATGGATGTGTAAGTGCGTTATAATTTTCAGGACATTGTTTTGTTGTCCTCTATAAAGCAACAACGTGAAATGACCAAATTCTACGTCTTCCGGGGAACGTGAACTACGACAGCTTTTTTTTCAAAATTTATTTCAAATGTTTTGCCCTGCTCCAGATTCACTTTCGTGATAGTTTTACAGTGAGAACAAAGCAAGACTCTCCTTAGATTAGTAGGTAAATTGTAACATCATTTTTTAGTCCTAGATACGCGAAACGTAGAAACGATTAATTGTTAGGGGGCAGAATATGCAAATGTGTCACTCGCTCAGCTGTAAACTTTCGGCCGGTAAAATGGACAGCCTGCGTACGAGTTTCTTGAAGACCTCCAAAGTTGAGAGCGGCCATATTTGTTCTTGTGTTTCTCGTTAGTAAAAGTATGTAGTAATTTGCCTACCTTGTTTGCTCACACGCAGATGAAAGCTAAGAGAAAGGTGTTTATGGTTGTGGTCATGTATCGGTCGCAACAGCGCAGCCAGCGAGATCAAATAATCAATTGATACAAGTCAAAGTCCGGAACTGAGATCGTGTTTACTAGACGTGGCTCATAGCCTTTTTCTTAGCCACAGAATTTGATGGTTTCCACTCACTGCAAACTTAAAAAAAAATCATCCGCAAAAAATCACCTGCAAAATGGCATATATGGAAGAGTCGGAAACGAAGTCTCAGCCCAAACATCACCGAAAAGTACATAGCCTTAAAAACAACACGCAGAGGAGATTTCAGGCCAGATGAAGATTACTTATTGATGGTAAATTATCATCTGTTATATACGATAGATCAAATAATTATATTATTATCAACGTTTGTACCAAATGTATTTATGTTATTGACGCTTAATAATAGCGCTGTACTTTGCAATTAATAATGGAGATAAAAATACGGGGAAAAATTACTTTAAAAACATTTTCTGTGTATTTTCTACCTTGAAACTCTTACAAGTTTTTTAAGAAGTTCCTCCAATTTGAAAGTACTTGCATTTGCCAAAACAAAATTTAAAGTTGTTTTGCTTAATTCACAGAACATGGCAGTGTCTCTGACCGTACTTTATGTGATAACAATGATCACAGCTTTGGCTGGCAACACACTGCTGATCTACATTGTGTGGAAAAAACCTGGAGTAAGAAATCCGACAAGTTTCCTATTTGTTAACATGGCGGTGGCTGATCTGTTGATTGCTGTCTTTGTGATGCCTATCAGAATTTTTACCTTCTATATTTTGCCTGGGACCGTGCTCGAGGCTTTTAGATGCAGATTTTGCTACTATGCTACGTATGTCTCGTTTCTCGCCTCCATTTTCTGCCTTACTGTAATGGCGTTTGATCGATACTTCGCTGTGGTGCACCCTTTCCGGCGGAGCATTTGGTTCAGGAAGCCTAAGATCATTACGCCGATTATTTGGATCTCATCCATGGCCTTGATGTCAATCGTACCAGTTGCCCTTAAACTCGTCGGAGGCAGGTGTACAATCGAGATGTCTCTAATTTTCCCCTTCTTTGCTTTCTTTTTTGCTTTTGGCTTTCTACTGCCCTTCACTGTCATCTCAGTTCTGTATGCCCTAGTTGCCCGAAAACTGTGGCTTCATGTAGTCCCTGTAGATCATAACGTAAGTGAAAGTCAACGAGAACAGGAAATCCCCAAGAAAAAAGTCATCCGAATGCTCATAATTGTTGTGGTAGTGTTTGTAGTCTGCTGGCTTCCAGTGCACGTTTATCAGATAGACGATGGCGTGAGCGTCATAAGTGGTGGTTGGGCGAATTGGGATCCTTATGAAATTATCTACATTTTCTACTGGCTCAGCCATGCTAACAGCGCCATAAACCCGTGGCTGTATATTGGTCTGAATGGAAAGATGAAAGTAGCTTTTAAAATCATGATGCGATGCCGACATGAAGAAATTACTGGTCGAGGACAACCAGCCTTAGCCTTAACCACCAGAAGGAACAGAGTGAATTCCACAAAAAAACACCATGATGGAAGCCAAAATGTAAAACAAAAACAGTTTGTCCTTCACCCGAAAGCAAGTTACGTTTTCTCAAGAGCCCTTTGCTCATGCTTTGCCTAGTTCCTGTACGGCTATCTCCCAGGCGTTCGCGGTCATTTGATTTCGGTGACGTATTTTAGACGAACGGCCCGGAGTAGCCTAAACAATAACAGAGTGCGCATACGTTTGAATCAGCGCAGATGTTTGTTGATTGTGACTGAACTTCAGGGAATTATATTCCTGGTCTTTCGTAACTTTTACGTACAGTAGGAAGCCAAAGGAGCTTATTACCTGATCGGCTTTGCTATACGGCCAACTTCGATCATTCTCACCAAATAACTCAGTCGGAGAAGATGTTGATGATCGCAACTCGTTGGAATGGAATCGGAAATTGCTTCTAGCAAGTTTGCCGCAGTTTGATAGTGAAGAGTAACCTCCTTAGAACTTACGGTTAGAAAACTGTTATGCTCAGTTGTAATGCAAACCTTTTATTTGAATGTACTTCAACTGTTAGCCTGAGCGACCAATCTACCAAGTTTCGATTGCTAACATATTGTAACCTGTACTAATAAATTCTGTTCAATTGCAGAGTGTTTTACATGTAGTAGTTTGGACTCTTTTAAGCCTTAAACTGGAAAAATATTTCGCTTCTGTAAGAATTTGATTTTACAAATCTGTGAAATATTTATGTGTGTCACGGAATTCAGTATAGTAGCCCTTGTCAGGATGAAGTATTTTGTCGCTGCCTCGTGATCTGAGTGCCAGGAGAACTTGACTTGTTGTTTTTCATCTCCTTACATGTAACATGCCATGTATATTAAAGATAATTTTAGAAACGGTTGCTGTAGTACTTCGTTGTTTAGTAAATAAGCCTATGGTTAAGTGGTTCATTCAGAGATGTACGCACAGAAATTACATGCAAGGTTAAGTTTAATTTCGCAAGGTAATTATCTGCCGTAAAACTTGTTGGTTACAAGACAGCGCTGCAAGTGAATGCTTGTTTATTGCATACGCTTGGCGGTCAAGATTTTGTTAAATAGTTAGTGATTTAGAAAGCTACTGTAGCTTTCTCTAAAAAAAGAATTTAAGAATTTTGGTATATTTTTGTTTTCTTTAATCAAGCGCTACGGTTACATGTAATAGAAACTTAAATATTTCGAACAATCAGTATTTGCCTGTAGACAGTAGTTTTAAAGCGGCGATGCTTTTGACCCGATAAATCCCCGTTTGGATCCAAATAGACCTTTTAACTTGACCAATTAACATTAAACCAAAAGCAAGGAGTTTAAAGTGCTTTTCTCTTGCGAACCCTCTCCCAGAAATGTTCAGAGAATTCCCTCCCGCGAGACGAAATCGGCTCGGTGAAAAAGTGAGACAAATTGTCTCACTTTTCGGATTTTTGTCTAGGCCACACTTTTCGCCCTGGACCACGTGACCCGAAACGAATGACCGAGGCATAAATATTGAAGCCTAGGGGCAAGCTCATGCTGGCGGCCAAAGTGTAATTACCAGTTTGTTTTTTAAGAAATGCACTTTCGTCTTGTTTTGCTGCTAGCAATACACATTACCATAAAGACTCACGTGTTGTTTGCTGTGATTAAAATCAAATTATATTAATCGGTAGCTGTGCCGTCGAGAGTTTCCCGCCAAACCATAAATACTAGTTGAGTGTACTGCACACTTAACACATGTAATCTAACACAGCTGTTTCATCACTAGTAGGTTAAAGTGAGGGTTTGACCCCTCGGTGCATGGCTGTATTATTTTTTTTTTGGCGTCTTTGCACGCTTTCGGCACGGGCCCAGTTTTTCATTGTTTATGAACCAATCGTAAGTAATAAGTTACCTAATTTCGCATCCAAATCGTACGGGTCAACACTAAATTCAGCGGCCGTTGACAGAGTTGGTAAAATCCACTGTAATCTTTTGAAAATTTTAGTCATCCGTCATTCTGCCTCCACTAACAATTACTGAACTTCATCTGACTGAGGTTTCTAAAGCGAAAACATTGATAAGAAGCGAACACAATTTTTTCCATTTAGAGACATGCGCGGAGCCGTAAAACCCTCCCTTTCAATGAAGTCTCGGTAGCCATATTGGTGTTCAAACACAATGAGACGGCGGGCATCTTGATGGGTTGTGACTAGAATGAATACTCCAAAATAAGGTGAGACACTTAATCTTGATGTGTCAAAGTTATACTGTGGTTGTGTTAAGACATTTTGTTCCAATAAATTCGCACAGCTGAAAACGCAAAATATTAATAAATGAGTTCTTGTAAAAAAGAAATATTTTTGCAGTTACCTTAAGTGTTACGAGCAAGTGATTGCCATTTAGATTAAGAACTGCTCAGCGGAACATTTTACTACTTATAAATTTGAAGCTGATAAAGGTAAATTTAATAGCTCAAGTTTTGAGCATTAGCCCTTCGTTAACGTAAATTGATGTAAGGCGTACGCTGGAAAGAGTATCTTAACAAACCCTATACTGCGGTTTATTATCTTTTAGAACTTAAAGCTAAGTTTACGAATGACAAAATATTTCTAATGTAGTAGTCTTTGGTATCATACACTGTATATAACTAACTGTGGTGAAGTATTCTGCTGTTACGCAGATACGCCTCAATAAAAAAAACCCAGACTATTCCTTAGATAATTAACCACTTACGTTTCTGAATGAAACTTTGTGTAACTCTGCTCATACCGTGCTAAGATGCGTTGAACTATTTTTTGTAGCTGATAATAAAAAGGTCAACGAATGACTTTAATTTCCGGTGCATATGCTTTTTCGTACCCTGGCGCCTCTTCGACTTCTCGGGAGAGGTTTCATATGCATTCTGCTAAGCTTTACCCAATGATTTACCTGATAGAATTGTAATTGGTTCCATCCCACGTTCCTTGCTAATTTTCTGTGGGCACTCATTTGCATATAGATAGACCTCCATATGCCTTGCTAAGTGTTACACCATGCGTTCCCTTTTGCCTCTGGCCCCGATTTCCCTTATTCAATTACTCTGTTAGCCAATTGGTTTTTGTCTTGAAATTCAAGGGGGATTGTGCGGGGAAACGCCAAAAGGGATTGAAACGAGACATGGGCTCGACAGGCGTTGGAAGCCAAATCGATTGACCCAAATCCTCCTCATCCCTGCCGCTCAAACACTCAACAGACCCTAAGAGAAAAGACCGCTCAGTTGTCAGAAATCAATGCGTTTTCCCTTTCGTTGGGCTATGTTAAGCCTAATATATTCCCCCGATAGGACCATGGCATGTTCCCGAGCTTTCACTTGTTGCATGCATTTCCTAATGGTGGCTCCTTGCTGGTGTTTCTTTTCGTTTCATCGTGAGGTTGCGCTCGCGTTTCCTGGCACTTTTTCTCGGCCACGCTCATGATTTCCCTTAGCCGTGCGTTCCTGTCAGGATTCTCGTCATTTTTTAAGGGCATTTGGATATCACAATGTGCTTCCCGCTTTCCGTTCCACAATTTGCTCAACTTAAAAGAATCTCGTGCGTGACCCTACGGGTTTAAAATGGGATCCCTCTTCAGTCACCTGTACATTCCCCTTAATGCCCTTCTTCATGTGGGAAACCCCGACAATGGGGGATGAGTCAGATGCTGTTGTTGTCAGACAAAAATGCAGCTTTGATAAACGTCGTCGCTTTTCAAAGTTTCCGAGTATCGTACGCTAGTTTAGATTATAAATTTCATCCACTTTTCCTCGCGCTATGTCACGTATCTAATGCCTTTCAAGGAGAATTAAAAAAACTGTTTCCACGCCAATATGAATTCAGATCTTACCTTTAATATGTGGCTTGATAGCTTAAGTGGTAAGAGAGTCAAACTTTATAGGCAGAGCTCGTAGCCTCGAATCCTGTTCAAGCCTTATTATATTTTTAGTTTTTTTTTTCTTGAAAGCACGTTTCTTTAACTGCCCTTTGCTTTAATTGGAAAACTAAAATGCAAAAGTCATCCTGAACCGTCTTATTTTATATCTCTACACGGTTTAGAGATAATGTAAAGATTAAGCTAGGCCTAAAGCGGAGCTCTAAATTGTGATAACTTGCATGTAATTGTTCAGCACGTGGTTTCAATAATTTTTCCAGTTTGATTGCAACAAACTTTCACCCAAGTAGACAATTTTTCCAAGATTGTATAAATTACGTATGCAATGTATCAGGGACTTTCCGAGAGATGAAAATGCAAGGAATATGTCGGTTCAAAAGTCAACAACGGGCCAGGGATTCACAGCGGAAAACGTACTGCGCAGCTTTCAGTGCATCTCTAGCCCTACTTACGGGCTTAGGTAATAATGCAAGCTGCAATGGTTGGACAATTATAAAAAAAACTGCTACAGTTCTTAGTAAAATACATACTGAATTGGCAACGCCGACACAGTAGCTAATCTATGTAAGCGTATTGTTACGAACGAGGGGACCTCAATTATAAGCCTGAGGTCACCTTGCCATACTTTGAAATGTCTATAGATAAAATCTATAGACATATAAAAAGGCGAGTAAACAGAATCTTGAATTTTGATTGTAATAAGGCACGCGAGGATGACGCTACATTGATTTATTTATACCTGGGCAAGCATAATTTTTTCCGGCAATTTCACTGTTAAGAAAACAAGGCTCTCCCTGCCTGCTGTTAGATATTCAATGGGTTGTTTATATCATCCGGATGCAATATGTAAAGACTGTCTGTGGCTAAAATGTGTCTTCGAGCGAAATCGTGGGAAAAATAAGGGGCTTGGAAACCGTCTTTGTACGTTAATTTTACCCGATTCCTACAAAAACAAAACAAAATCTTTCCATAAGTGACGTTAAAATGTTGTTGCTTACTGGGAATATTGGGAAAACCTTTTGGTTTTGCACGATCGACGAAATTACCGCCATTTTTCAAACTTGTAGCATGGCGCAAGCCTTGTTGAAACACTCACCAATACAAGGAGCACGGAGGGCCTGCAGCATGCTACGTTAAACTATGTTCAGGGCTATGCTAATAAGTAAACAGTAACTATCAACATAATTAAATTCTTTAATCGCTTTCGACCCATAGAAAGTCTCGATCAAAAATGTGGAAAAACGAAATCATTATTTCCATTAAATCAAAATATTCTTATCAACTATTTTTAAAATATTGTTATTAATTCCATGAAGAAAATTAGAACCTCTGCAAATATTTGGCGTAACCAATGATTGACATTTTCTATTCGTGCTCGCATCTGAAGGCGTCCCTAAAACAAAGGAGAAGACATCGCCAGTAGACCCACATCCCATTGCACGAAATTGCATCGTCCTTGATTCCGAGATACCATCACACTTTATTGTCTGAATTTTCCTAAAGTTCAAGCTGCATGGTACAAAGTCAACCCTTGTTACCATACCGTAGGTCGCTTGATATACGGAGGCGCGGAAGGCATGCTAGTCGGGG
>JAEMPF020006031.1:0-15162 GCA_022496165.2 Catalaphyllia jardinei
TTTCTCATTAAATTTCTTGATACAAGCTTGCATCAGGCTCAGCTCTAATCACTATCGATACATATTTCATTACTCGCTCGTTCGGAGATTTGTTTCTTTTCCTCTTTTCAGCTCTAAGTGAATATTAACAGCGTCACGCCCTTATTATGTAATCATATTCGCGACACCTGTCCATATCCACTTCTTGTGTGTTATTAACGGAGAAACGACATCCTACATGTAAGTTGGTAGATTGATCATGATTTCCTGCTTTCAATCACCAACTTCAGCAACATCATTTTATAACTTTGCGACTCGACTACCGGTCTTGCTCATGCATACCCCATTTCCAACATGAAATTCTAAAATATAAAACTCAGCCATTTCCTTAATCTAATGGCACTTTGTTTTGCACGTAGGTAGTCCTGATGCGAATACCAAAGAGTCTTTGAACCTCATTTAAAATTATTGTTTGATACTTTTGATTAAAGCGAGCTTACATTCTAAACATAATTTAAACTTTAATCTAAATTAAAATCGGAAAATGCCAGCCTTTATCGCATTGTCGGTATTTTAACTGAATGACAATTCCGAGCCAGACATTAAGTAAAATGAGAATTTGGAGAAACAAAAGCTGCATTACTGGCAAGAACCAAAACTGGGCGGCATCATTGAGGTCTATTCAGTGATGTGTCCGCTGAATTGTGAATTTAGACTGAATTCATACGCTTGAACGCTAATGGAGACAGTGGATGGCTTCAAAACCATTTTATATTATATCAGTTATACCAAAAAGAGTTGTTAGATTTGTTTTTTTAAATTTGAGACTGGAGTTGTTTTATGCCACAACGTTTTTAAGAAAACATAGAATCACATCTGGTGCGATATTCCATTTAGAGAGAGTGCAAATTTCTTTAAATGTCTGAAGTAAACTGGTCAAGCATTGCATCGCACTCGTACCTGTGGTACAGCTACCTCATCGTATTCGATTAGAAGCCTTTCCTTTCTTAAGTTATCTTCGTAGGTTTTCCGTAGACTCAGCCGGTCTCTTTCTTTCCTGCTATCCGAACCACCGTCCTCTTTCGTTTCATAGACCAACACATAGTCGATGCGTCTCTTTGGTTCATCGCCGTAGCTAAAATATATTCCTTTCGGCTCTGATCTTGATTGCTCTCTTAACTCTAGCTGAGTTTCGAGTTCGTCTTCATCTTGGCTTAACCTGGTATAGCGGGCGTAACCATTACTCATTTTGCCCTCCTCGCATTTCAGTAGGCTCTTCAAAGTAGCAGCACTTAGCAGACGCTTGGTCTGTTTCGGCAAAATACTAAATGGGCGTGAAGAATTTGCATAACTCTCAGTTTGTTTTCGGCTCAATGGTTTTAATTCTGTATTTACAAACAGTCACGGGTGTTTTGGCCTTTAAAAAAAACTCGCATTGTTAATCATGAAAAACTAACCGAGTGATTGCTTCGTTCGCTCGAGCGTTAATCATTGACCAATGAACTTTCTAGTGTTTTGCAGAATTTGTACTTTTGTTATTTCATATTCTGTTTAGGTAATTCTAGTTTTTTGGACATTCAGGTGAGAATACACATAAGCAAAAGATTAAACTGTTTGATTCAACTTCGATCCTGTTATAACGTGTTCTAACTGCTACCAACTGTGATCATCCGATTGAAACCGCGTGAAGTTGGTACTCATAGTCAATGAGCTACAAGAATGTTAGTGAAAGTTGTTGAACGCAAATACTCTACGTTCCCTGCGTGAAGACAACTATTTAACGCGGAACCCTCTATTCATCACAATTCCGGTTTATAGTATAAATTAGTTCAATCCTTCTTATCCGCCGTGGTGAAGAGTCTATTTTTTATTAGAATAAAACACTGATTCGTGAACTGCCAGGTTTTTTAGAGAGATTAAGCCTGACGTTATGTCAAACGGCAAACGGCAAATATTAAACTTTTGCCGTCTGTCTTCAGCTGTATGTACAGTAGAGTGAAAATATTTGTATTTGCGGTGAATAATAAGAGCCATTTTTCTATTTTTGTGTTTATTCAAGGATTACAAGAAAAGAAAAAAAAATCAAAGGTAATCGATCTTTGCCGTTTGCCGTCTGCCGTAAAAGTCATGCTTAAACTCTCAATAAGGGAGTTTAAGCATGGCGTTTTCGGCAGACGGCATACGGTATACTCCCAGCGGGCAAGTTATAATCTACTCTTTCCATTTCAGGCGGAGTTAATGAACTTGTATTTTCTTGTTAGAAAAGGCAATCCGTTTCCTTTAAAGCTTGTCTTCAAACCTTCTGGTTAAAATTAGTGTTGAAATAAATGAAATTAACACGCATGTACAGTGATTAGATATCGAACGTCTATTTGGCCTAAATCGTCACCAATGTTATTGCCCATTCTAAAACATTTCAAATGGCAAATGTTGAGGATAAATAATGATGTCAGGAAAACACAAAGTATCGTCAGATACTGAACTTTGGATAAAACCATATTTTTCTGCAAGAATGGTAAGATAAAGCATGATGGGTTTCTTGCCTTCATTCTCGATATTATGCCCTGTCAACTGGGCAAACTGTAAATGACCAAAATTAGTACAGCAAGGTCAGATAATGCAAAGTTGTTCTCAATTCCTAATTGCGGCAAAAGCTACATATTTCGATCATTCCTTGAGCTTAGCCTGGTGACAAAAGAGTTGAACCCAGAATCAATTGCCACAAATTGAGTGAAGTGTTTGAAACAGTGCCCCAAACAAATGGTCGGCTACATTAGGCTTCTTTCCGCTGCAAGAACGACATTCAGGAATGCGTTTACTTTCAAGTTGGATTTTTTTACAAAGCGGTGATAAACAGTTCATTCAATTCGTCGACGATGATCAAAAGCGTAAGAAGGATTTGTCGAGGCTCTGTGCTACAACAATTCGAGTGACACTAGAATGTTCATGCAATATAAGCACTTGCGACTTCTACCTATCTTTTTCTAGAAGTACATGTTGTAAAATATTTTGAAACCATGGCGCCGCCCACTCTGTCTATTTTGAAAGTTTAACATGGAAATATGCATGTTACGGGAGTTATTAACATTATAATTTCTAGAAAGAAATTTTAATATTTCTTATAACGCATGTATTCAAGTGGCCGATATAAAACACACGTATTTGCATTCAAAATGTCTAATTGGACGCTGTTTTTTGTTTATCTTATATCGCCGTTTCTTAATTGCTGATAGTCCTTTTAATCATCGGGGGTGTTTATGTGACAACCTCCAAGCCTGAACTGCCATAGTCAACACCTCCTTGGAAAGGATAATAGCTGTTTGGCCAAACTTAAGCGCTCTTTAACACGAACAGTAAATTAGTAAACAATTCGAGGGTACTTAGTGAAAAATAGCTTGTTGTTATGGCACTAAAGAAACGAAACGTCATGGCAGTTTTGGGGGCACGATATCCAACCACCTGTTTGACATGTTTGTAAATGTTTCATTCCAGTTTTAGAGAATAGAAATAAACAATCGGATATTGATATCTGGCTGTGTAATTTGAGGGATATATGCTAATTTTTCAGTAAAGGATCGTTGTTTTCGGCTTTGCCTTGAGCTCGAAATCTAACATAAGCAAATTTCAAGTAAGAAATAGCTGGCAATTTTGTACCATCTAGCATCATATCGTCTTTTAACTCCTTTATGTTTTCAGTTCCTGCGCCGGTGAATACTACACCTCAATATTGAAGATGTTTTGCAGAATTAATTCTCATTTGCATTTCTTCCACAACCTGCTAGTAATTTCTAATTCTCCAGACACTTCCATCAAAAGACTGTAATCCCAATGGGAGCGACTGTCTGTCCATATTTTCACGAATTCGCGTCCTCCAAATTAAAGCAAGCAGCTTGTATTGAATGTTTCGCTCCTTTTATTACCACGAAAGGACAGATTAAAACTCGTCAAAATCTGATAACTTAGTATTCACAGCTGCAATTGGGCAAGTATTTTGACAACTCTTTGCTAACCTTTTCTTGGTTGAAATAATAACCAAGCTTCATTCACATTAGCGGAGCAAAAAAAAAAATCACAAGATTTCACCCACTTCGGGGATCTGTGCAAAAATGTTCCTTTGAAAACATGGCAAAATTCTGCCAATGAACTATAGAGTAGTGGATATTGCAGAATGGTTATCTTTGCTCGGAATATTCGTGAACTCTCGACGAAGAAACTGAAATAATATTGTATCTTCCGCACTGTTTAATTAATGAATTTGCAAGGAGGCCTAAGAAATGTTATGTAAAGAGTTTTCAAATGTCTGGATGAATTGTGCAGTTACACGAAAGAGAGATGGCGGTTTGACGAAATGAGTTTCGAGGTTTAGGTATGGAAGAGTCACACTTTAGTACACCGTTGGAATTCATACAAAATACAATTACTACTCGCTCCAGGAGTCAATCGGTCGCCATTACACTTAACATTTCTTTTTGTATAAATATATCCCCTAGAATAAAAGTTTGCTTTAAAATTTAGCATCGAGATGAAGAAAACGGTCCCAAACGATCAATATTGTCAATTTCTAAAGAAACAAGAAGAATATATTTCTGTGCTAATCATGTTTTGACGGCTACTGCAAGCAATGGTCTTACCTGAGGTAGCGCGTGCTCTTTGTGTTCAATGACCAGTCCAGCGCTTTCAAGACTGGCTTCAAATGATTTTCTCATGTCTTCGAGTTTCTCAGCTTTTTCCTTAGCCTCGTCGTCTTCACTTTCTTTTTCCTGACAACGTTCGTACACAAGGACATAATCGATCTTCCTCATGTTCGGTCCAGTGTCTTCCAAGTACAATCCCTTCGGTTCGCCACCTTTCGCATGGAATGAGGGCTCGACCATTTCAAGAAGAACGTCGCCATCGTTTGGAGCTTTCACATAAGAAATGGGTTGTGCCATAGTTCGACCTTTCCCTGCTCCGCTCTACTGAAATTAAGAGCAAAGCGATGCAGTCAAACAATCTACAGAGGGTGTGACACAAAAGCGTAAGAAATTTGCATAAAAATACAACTTATTTGGCTTGCAAATATTTTGTTGTTCTTTGTTGTGTGTCCACAGAAAGTTGGACGAATATTATTGAAATTCGCTTGCGACTCACACGGACAATTCTTAAAACAAAGCAGACAGATCTACAGGGAGATCGGAGAGTAAAACTGTAATTTATTTTTATTTTGTACTTTGTTTCTGCACGCAATTGAGAACGTCATTCTTGAAATCTTTATTACTAACTCGCTGCTGGAATAAATTTCTGGATTATTCCACCGATAAATATACATGTGAAATTGGAATGAAATTTATCGCGGGCTTTCCTTATCGAAAAAAAAAAATGAACGAGAATTGTTTACAGTCTACCATTGGATGGGATTCTGTGAAGTCAATGACGATATAATATTTAAGGACATTTTTATTGCCCTGTAACACTCGCCAGTGACGGACTGATCAAAGAAAACAAAGAAGTCAACATAATAGACCCTAACCCTAACAAAAGCTGCAAAACAAAAAAAAATCACAGGTTTTTACACCGAGATAAACCCGGTGCTTCTGATAACAAGTGGCGCCCGACTTGAAGAAAGCTAAAAACGGCGTTACAGTACATGATATATAAACAAGAGGAATTATCTCTTGATACTCGCCTGAAGAGTACAATTCAGTCCGTGATGGAGTCTTCTAAGGGCGTCAAAACCAGTGGTTTAAAGACTGAATGCGTGTATATTTTGGAATACTTTAATATCGGCGATAACTGATGGACTCAGAGAAAAAAATAAAACTGTTGGCCAGCTACTGGTACCAGACACTGGTATCTGGGCTACACTCTACACCAGTGAAGGACAGTGACGATTTAGTCACGGCTTTGAAAGTAACCAGGCCTGTTATCGTCACCCAACGCCGATGAACTTACTAAAGCCCGAAAACGATCGAATGATCGGACGAACTAGATTATAAAAGAGCGAACGGGCGCATCTAGACCCTGAATATTGAAAGCGCATTGCATAGTAAGCAATCTCTGAAATTTGAGTGCAATGCATGTTTACTAGATATACTAGGGTTGATACTAGAGCTGAAAAACTTTAGTACACAAAAAGCGAAACTAGCTATACTTCTAACGCTCCCACTGTCGAACGACCTAGCATTCCACCATCTTGAAGCTAAAAAATGGCATTTAATTTGTCTCACTTTAGTTGTCTACAGCAACGAAGTTCAACAATGAAAAGAATGTCATCCTATCGCAATTATCACCGGTTGTCTTTGAGGTAACTTCAGTATCAGGTAAGTGCCAATTGTCAAGTTGAGTCCTTTTATTCCCTGTTGAAGGTATTGGTCGCTCAATGACTTTTGCGAACCGTGAGACACTGCACAAATGTTCAGTTCAGTTCAGTTCATTTTATTTGCCTTTATAAATTATAATTATACTAGTTTCAAAAAATAATCATGCATAAGGCAGGCAGTCCAGGAAGCTATGTTGCTTATTTAAAGGACTGCCTTTAAGAATGGAGTAAGCTTTACTTTACTTTAGAATTGTCAATGGCAGAACAAAAATGTTGAGACTGAAACTAAATGTTGAACACGCAAGTCAAGCGGCCGTTTGTGCCAAGATCAAGACTTAATTGAGGCTGGATTATGAAGCAAAACTGTAATACTGAACTAAAAAGCTTGCAAGTAGTAGTTACAAATAAGGGCCACTGGCCTTCCCTCTAACACTCCCAGTGTCGAATGGATTTAGGCCCAAGCTATCCATCTTTGTTTTGCTAAACTTTTATATATGATATATTAAATGAATCCGTTACGTTAAGACTTCATTCAATCTGTTACGTTAATACTTGCCCGTTTTCGAGCTTTGGCCCACTTCACTTGTCCCCGCTTTCTTTATGACAAAACGGGAACGAAGTCAACGATGAAAATAATGCCATCCTGTCGCAATTATCATAGTGGGTCTTTGTGGTAAATTTATTTTTATTCCTTGTTAAGTTAAGTGTCAAGTCAGAGTGTTTTCATTCCTTGTTGAATTGAAAGTATGACTTCCTCGGTCACACCACGTGACTGTGAGAGCGCATCCCACTTGAACGCCCCTTGGCTACTTGTTTAGGCTCGATTTCCGCCGCTCTCTCGTGTCTGATCTGCCCTCCCCAGGGGAGGAGCGCGGGCTCATTTCCCGAACAGCGGCTGGTGATCGAGCCTACTACTTGTTAAGCTATGTGCAAACGGAGGCAACAACTCTCAACATAGTGCCAAAATTGTTGGGAGTTGTTGGTCCGACAGATGTTGGATGTATTTGACAGTGGTGTGCAAACGGATGCAACAACTTGCAACAATGGGAAGATACGAATGTCTAATAGTAAGGATACCACCCATAAGATGTTCTAAACTTAAAATTCAGCTGTCATCTCCATGGAGACCATATGCAATGCGCGTTGGTAGCCCCAACAATGTTAGCTCAATCTCGTTCCCAGAGCCCACATGCCTTTTGGTCAGCACCAAGACATGGAGCTCTGGAATAATCAACAAGCTCGTTCCCAGAGCCCTCGTGTCTTTTGCTTTTAAAATTTGATACTGCTGTTCTTTCAAAGCCAAATTTCGACTTTCCTAGTTTTTCCAGTGCGTATTCAATGCCTTTTTGGAACGTATCCACATCGACTTTATCTTTAGGCGCCATGTAAACGAAGCCATGCATGCGCCGTGAAACCGGAAGTCCTAAAATCTTGGTCTCTGGAAATGATTATTCCAGAGCTCTGTGTCTTGATGCTGACCATAAGGCTCGTGGGCTCTGGGAACGAGATTGTGTTGGATGAGTTGTGCAAATGTGCAATGTGCAACATTGGTGTGCTACGCTTCAGTGATCACGGAACAAAAGAAATGTTGGGAGCTGTTTGCTCAGAAGTTTGGCCAGTTTCAAACTTCGCGCAACAACTCCCACGGAAGGTGTACGTAATTGCTCACATTTCCTAGACGTGGTGAAAAATGGCCTTTTCTTTATCTTGTTTTCCCTAATATTGGACTGCTAACTAAATCGCGAGTTGAAGATACCATTTAACAGTCCAGTTCAGTCAGGCGGTGTGATTTTTTTTATAGCTGCTTTTTTTATTTATTTCTTCAATTTCTATTTCTAGTTTATTTATGTATTTAAGCGGGGGGTGGGGGCAGGGTACAGGTGAAAGCTGTTTTGACGTCGCTTAACACGGCCTTTCTGCCAATATCTCGGTCACGTTTCAAGCAACGCTAAATCTCTATGCTTATAACCATAACCACTGTTTGGCGGTTTTGTGTAAATTTATGAGTGATTTTGGGGCATTTTGGAAACGAGATATTTTTCCTCAAAGAATAGGTTAAATTGAGGAAAATATGAAATGTTGAAGATCTGATGGATTTGGAAAATTGAAATTTGAAGTGAAGAATTAGTAGATGGACACCAAACAGTCCCTCTACCAACCTGGGGCTCTCTTTTGTTTATTGGGGAGGGGGGTCAACTGTCTGGTAGTGTTACCAACCAATTTTAATCCTAACAATTTCCTTTTAAGTTACTTCAAATTCCACTCCTGTTGAGGTGTACCCCGCCTTTATTAGTATTACCTATTTTTTTCCTACAAGTGAACTTCTAATTATGAAAATCGTAAGTTCGATAAATTTAACAAATTTAGCAAATCTTGTTTAATATAAACAAGACTTCAAGAACGATTTGTAATAGAATTTACAAAAGTCTCAACAACAATGCGTTGTTGAATTTCTGAAAACGGTTTCTGTCGATCCTGAAATATTTTAACTTGTACATCACGCTCGTACTCCTCTCCATTTTACCTTTCATAAATTTGTACATAAAATATTTGGGCAAAAGGCCGTCAGGCTCCGACGCAGGTAGGCTTTCAGTTCTTTTTTTTTGTCATACCGCTAGCTCCCGGGGGGGGGGAGGGTACTCTCAGAAAAATATGGGTGGGAGTGTGCGGCCCGCTTGCCAAAACCCTTACCCTTATGACCAAAATCTGATATACCCTATTTATGACCTGACCAACAATTCGAAACCCTATTTATGACCTGAACCTTACATCAAAATCCTGTTTAAGACCTGTGTTATAATTGGATCCCTAGTTCAGACCAATGTTAAATTACCGTAAACATAATCTGTGAAGGGCTTTTGTTGATCTTCTTTTCGATAATGATCAAAAAGTGGCTTCTAAGTTTAAGAACATACCCATATCAGGGCTAGAGTACAAAAACCATACCTTATTTATGACCAAAATGGCCAACATCAGCTAAAATCGATACCCTATTTATGACCAAAACGGGTGGAAAACCATACGCTTTGGGGCCGCACATACCTATACGCGGCCCATATAAGCTTCCATGTAGCAGAGAGTACATCAGTAGCGATCTTCTTGTTTTTGGCTCGCAATATATTTTTCTCAGTTTGTTTATAAAATCGCCTATAGCCTCTTAACTTTTTTTCGCTGATTCCTGTTTCAGTTTCTACATCAGACATTTCCAGATCTTCAGAAGATCAAAATTCTCAAATTTCGTTTGGTGATTTTGTCTCCTCTCCTGGGTAGTTTTTTTGCGAAGAACAAGAGTATTAACGCGTTTTCTTTTCGTAGATTTGGAATTTGCCGTCTTTCGAAAACAATACACAGCTTATGATCATTTCCATGGAAACGGTCACTATGGCGAAATCCTGACCAAGAAAGATTCAATCAGAACGTTCAGATTTACCTCAAGACTACCTTTCCATATAATATTTCTCGTTTTCTTTAATATCAGTTTTACATCAAGTTTTTTTGTTGATATTTTTAAATATTTTGGCCTTTCTCCCTCCCTGGGGAGGAAGGAGAGAGAGGCACGTTCAGAAATAAACTAAGGAGTTCTCGAATAGGTTGGCCATGTTGTTGGGGAACCGCGTTCCTATTTGAACGTTCGACTCCAAACGCTAAAGATATAACACAACATAATATAAAGTTCACTTAAATGATTTAACAATGGTCGGACAAATGCCCTCTGGCAAAAAAACCGATTCGGTGGAATTATCACCAACAAAACGTTTCAGACCCCTCGACAAAGATATCAAGCCAACTAGTAGCTGGTCACGTTGCGAGTTCGTAACATACCCGTAGATAAACCTAGCTCCCAGATGAATTGATAGCTCAGTTGGTAAAGCACTGCACCGGTATCGCAGAGGTCATGGGTTCGAGCCCCGTTCAGGCCTGAATGATTTTTACGCTTTAGTTTTACAACTGCCAAAGTTGTGTATAACTGCGACGATCAATCAGGTCTTCTTATCAACTCTTTTCTTCGCATATATATATGCATGGTTGCTTGCCAAGTGAGTGTCGGTAAAAGTTCTATACATAAATTTTCCTTCAAGTGAAAAAATGGTTCACACCCAAACTGAGCATTTCAACACCTTTTTGGGAACAAATATATTCCCTAAACTGTATTTTTATAAAGACAAACAGAACAACATTAATTTGCTCAAAAACTATTATATTCATACAAGGTAAGGACAATATAAGTTATAACTGAGCAGATCGATATAATTCTTACATTAAATCAAGTTGTCACAACTGCTGCTATAAAAAATGCAAGGCGGCCATTTGGTAGAGTCTGTAAGGCGAGATTCAACTCAATCATCGTTTCGTAGTAAAACAAAAATAGCAATTGAATACCTATAGTGTGAATGAAAGGGCAGGACATTTAGAATATTTGTAGGAGTTCAGCGGAGAATCTTTGTTCACTGAATAGTTGCAATTGCCTCATTAGCATAAGCGATAGAGGTCTTTGATGGGGCTATAAAAATACTAGTTCTGAATATTGAAACACAGCACCGAGGAATTTCAGCTAGATGTATTTGAAACCTTCCTGTGCGACGCGGGTTTTTTAAAAAAATGACAATTTTACAAGGAATATTTGAGCTCGTTAGAGCTTTTGCCACCCAGAAATTTTGCAGTTTTTAAAAGCCAATTTCTCCACAAATATTACACCTAAGGAGCCAAAAACATCACCAATTTTTACGTTTGACAAGCTAAATGTTTGTAGTCAATTCGTGTTTAGCGGGATACCTTCTCTGCGCAATTTCATATGTCAATGGGAAAAATGTAAACAAAGTACCTCCAGAAGACCCAGCAGGAAAAGAAAAAAAAGACAAAAACCTCGCGAGCTTAATTTGAGAGTGGTAAGATGGCACTCGAGGGATTCGTGAAGTGTTCAGATTGGTTCTTATTTGCGCGCCACAATTAACAGAGTAACGACCAATCGGAAACTCTACCCTCTATACGTCATCAGCATGGAATTTTTCAGGTTGAATCTCTTCCCGAGGGAAGAAAGAATTAAAATGACGAAATTGAGAGATATATGTTTTGAGAGATATATGTTTAGTTAGGTTACTAACCAGTGAAATATACTCCGAGCCAATGTTATAACCGTTTGATTCTCTAAGACATGTTTACCTACAGTAACAAATCGTAACAACTTAACTGAAGTAAGTACAACGATGTAATGTAAAAGAGTACAGTAGTTTTTCACACGAACCAAGTATCCTCACTTTTTTTTTTTTTTTTGTATTATTATATTATCGATTAATTTTAAACAAAAAAAAGTCGGGCTGTTCTCTCAGAGTGTTTTAAATTCCAGGACCTTTTAGGGGCGGTTCCATTCAGTAAGTTGTCGGCGTGAGGAAGCTGCAAAGAAGAACAAAACAGTTACTATTCTTTGTTACAAGAGAGCTTAGCTAGAAGCTGAGGAAAACAACAGATTTTTGTGACATTTCCAAAAAAAAAAAAAACGGGGCATGATTGGACACCTCAAATAGTGCCCTTTGAATGATCGCCAGCCAGGGGTTTCTTCCATAATATTCAAAGTTAGTATAAATTTACCGTAGTCTATTGTGAATCCGTGAATTTGATTGGCTATATTACTGATTTCTATCTGCTGATAGAAACCAGTTACGCATCAGTGCACATCGCGCGTAACGTTTGAACCTCACGTAACATAATAAAACAGTTCTTTTCTACGCATTACTTGACATTTTTTTCTTTTTATGCAATGAGACTACGGTAAATTTATACTAAAACAATTAGACTACTCGCCCTCGTTTTCTACGAGCGATAGTCAACTCGGCTGCGCCTCGTTGACTATCTGCTCGTAGAAAACTCGGGCTTGTAGTCTAATTGTTAATTAGAACGACATTGGTACAGCATATTGACAGCATCAAATAAAGGTGCCGCCCAAAAGACCTCTTCAGCTTGGGCGGTTTGTTTTCCCATCTTAGATCATGTGATATTCTCTAGAGAATTATATTTTATCTATCTAGAAATTATTCATTCATATACACGGGACTATTTGAAAATTTGAAAGCAAGATTTCTCAAAGAGTATCATCACATGGTCTGAAATGGGGCAAAACCGTCCAAGCTAAAAAGGTCTATTGCTTTCACTCCAATCGTCGCACACTAGGTTTTTGTCCACAGAAGAAAAAGGTGAGAACTACCTTGGTACATCATAATGAACAGCATCAAATGCAAGTGCTGCTCAATAGCTTTCATTTCAATGGTTACTGCACACTAGGGTTTATTCACAGAATTAAAGTTATAACTACTTTGCACAGCACAATAAAACAGCAGCACACGAAAGTACTGCTCAATAGCTTTCATTTGAATGGTCACACATTAACCATGGGCAGCATAACAAACAGTATCACATGAAAGTACTGCTCAATAGCTTTCATTTGTTCGATTGGTCACACGCTCGGGTTTTTATTCACAGAATTATAACCACCTTGCACAGCATAATAAACAGTACCACATTGAATACCACTCAAAAGAGCCTTCAAGGTCAAACATTAGGGTTCAGTTCCATCCACACACTTCAAACGTTAAAAAACGCCTAAACGCAGCAACAAACATCATGCACCTCACAAAAGTACACTAAGGCTTTTTTTATCTGAGTATCTTTTGGAGAGCGAAAGGTCTGATGTCACTCAGGTATTGAGAAGTTACAAACAGCTGAAAAATGAAACCAACCTTGCTAAGCCACTACTTCTACACTAGTATCAATCTCTTCCACCTCCCTTTGAAGAAGAGCCTCCTTAGCCAGGAATTCTTCTCGTTTAATTTTCAGCTCAAGCAGCTTAGGCCGGTCAGGCACTAGATATGCCACGAACTTTGTGACACCGTACACGATGTACTGAAACAAAAATACGAAGGCCAGCCTTGCGGCGATCACGTGCCAGTACTGTTTGGTGACGTTATAAGGATATTTACGTTCGTGGTAGCCTGGGTACCTGCAAGGGCCAAGGTGAAACAAAAATGACTGCAGAGTTTTCAAGTAAAATTCCAATGTAAATACAGTCCAACCCCAATTACGCGGCCACATATTAAACGGTGACCCCTACCAGCCCACTAGAAATCATGAGCTCTTTTCTATTGCTTTTACCTCCATCGAGTGGGCAACCTCCTTTAAGAGGGCATAATCCGAGGCCCCCCCCCCCCGTCCGCCCTCCCTAAACCCTATCTAAGTCCCTCTCTACATCACTTCTTCCTTCCCTCGATCGGCAAATCAAAGACGCCTCCTGTGCAAGACTATTTTTAGCGGCGTAAGTTTTGACGCTTAGGGAGCTAAGCGTAGGGAACGTTCACTTACCTACAGTAGTCACTGGTATAGTTCAACACTTGATAAGCGTATTTATCCTCCGGTTTGCCTCTCAAGTTGTATGTATCAAAATCTGATACATTGAAGTAGGACAAACGGTTTTCCACGTAACCCACTAGCGTGTTGTCCGTTGTGTATGAAAACCTGTACACGAGTCTGGGGATGAAGTCTGAAGTAAACGCGATCACAAACGCGTTCACCAGGACTGACAGGCTTGCAATGGCTTCCATGATGCGATACCAGGCACCAATGTCTTGAGCACGCTTCGCGATGGGGCGACGGAATTGGCAGACAAAGTTTACAGCGTCTACCCGCAGCTCCAAAGCGCTGTTAAGCAACGCGAATAGAGGGGCGAGAGGAAACGCAGCTACAAACATGGTCACAAAACCGAACTGTAACACTGAAACAAGAAAGAAAAGCAATGAGTATTGCAGCATATACGGCGCATTCTAAATTGTAAATTGCAGCACTATAGTAGCATTATTTTAGTGTAGGATTGGACCCAGGAGTATCAGTCGTTCAAGTACTGTAATTGTCCGGACTCAGGGAAAGTCCAGAAAGTGCTTTGTTTTAGTAACTGACGCCTGGGTATCCTGAAATATCAGTAAGATAAGATAAGATAACTTTATTTATACACGGTTTTTTCCATCAGTTGATTTAGATAATTGTATATACTAGTATATCTATCTACCTAACTACAACAAAATTTCATAACAATCAAATAAAAGAAACAAATAAAAATTCTGCTTTTCATGGAGGCCGTGTCTAAAATTTACTTAAAATTAAGATATTACTTTAAACTGTGGCGACTTAATTTAGATTTGAAATCGGTCAGTGAAGACGCTTGTCCTAGGTCTACAGGTAAGTTGTTCCACAACTGAGCTCCGCTGTACAAAAAAACTTCTCTTGAGATAATCAGTTCGCGGTTGTGGAAGAACTAATTTGTTTTCGGTCAGAATCATCTCTCGCCCTCAGCCCAACCTTGACATTTCAGGCTAACGTCTGGGCAACCGGAGTGGAAGTTGTCTTCCCAGTCAATCGTATGCCTTCTCTGATACACAAAACTCAAATATCTTGTGTGGCCATTTAAATCGCTTTACTTGGCTGATAGGCGTGACAATCATGCTCAATTAAACTTTAAAAGTGGATTACACAAAAGATTCTCAAACTCGTTAACAAACTGATTCATCAAGTTAGCGATGTTGGCATCTTTTACCATCTGATTACATACCTTAAAGACTAAATGCGAGGTTTATTAATATACAAAAGTAAACTGGAACACAGACTGATTGTTCTCTTGGAAAAGATAAGGAATGACGAACGAAAAGACCACAATTTCGAATTGACTTTGTGAGCAGCCCGGCATTCATTGGAACCCAGACCACTTCAAGTGTTCACTCTTTTTTTTCTTGCGCGACTGACCGGCCCATCATGACAAGAGACAGGGCGATGGGAAACAAAACATTTTATTTGGTTTTAGTTTTCTTTTAGTTTTCTTTTCTTAGCTGTTGCTAAGTTCGTCAAAA
>JAEMPF020006032.1:0-15145 GCA_022496165.2 Catalaphyllia jardinei
ATTTCCTGTAGTGTTGCATCTTGAAAACCAGATAGGTCGGGGTGTTCGGCTTCAAGTTCTACACGATAAACCAGCTCATCCTGAACTTGTTTTTGTGAAGTGGTGGGTAGAGGGGCCCGAGGGAATGTGTCAGCAATGTGGAGTGTTGACCCCTTGCGGTATTCAACTGTGAATGTGTAGCACTGAAGAGTTAGCATCATGCTTTGGAGGCGTCGCGGTGCGTCAGCAAGAGGACGTTTGAAAATTAACTCTGAAGGTTTTTGGTCACTGTGAACAACCACATCAGCCTTGCCAAAGAGAAGTTCGTCAAACTTGTGGAATGCATGAACGAGAGCCAGAGTCTCTTTTTCAATTTGCGCATATCTTTGTTCTGTTGGGCTGAGTGAGCTTGAGCTGTAAGCTACAGGTTGCCACAAGATGTCAGTGGAGTTGGCAGAATGGGTAGCTGGTTGTAGCAATGCGGCACCAAGGCCATATTCAGACACATCAACGTGTAATACCACTGGGGCGGTGACATCAAAGTAGCGAAGGCAAGGTGCTTGAGAGACTAGTTCCTTTGCTTGTTGGAGAGCTTCGGTGTGTTGGTCAGCCCACAGAAACTCCTGATTCAGATGGGTGAGGTCCCGAAGAGGGCAAACTACCTCACTAAGGCGATGACAGAACTTCGACAGATATGTGATAGTGGCCAGGAAACGACATGTGGCTGCTTTGTCATGAGGTCGAGGCATGCTTAGAACTGCATTGGCAATCTCGGAGCTTGGTTTTAGGCCTTCAGGCATGAGGGTGTGTCCCATGAAGGGTGCGGTGCAAGTTTTAAACTTGATTTTGTCCAGGTTAAGTCTGAGTCCATGCAGCGAGAGACGACCCATCAGCTCTACTACAGTGCGGTCACAATCATGTGTTGCCTCAGGCAGAGTTTTACCCCAACGGACCACTATGATGTCATCAGCTATGTTAACGACAACCTTCCAAACCACAGAGGACATCATGAATGCGATGTTGAAACTCCTCAGGGGCTGAGCTGATACCGAAGGCAAGACGAGTCCAGCGGTAGCGCCCCCAGGGTGTGTGCATCATGGTCAATAGGAAGACTCTTCTGTTAGTTTGATGGTTTGAAAGGCATCTTTGATGTCAAAGGTTGAGAAGATCTTCGCTTGATGAAAGCGATGACGATTTTCTTCCAAGGTAGGGATGGGGTAAACTGGCCTGAGTATCGCTTTGTTGACAGTCTGGGAAGGATCTAAACATATATAAACATTAGCAGGCTTTGTTGCTGTTGTTGGTTGTTCGCGTACTACTTAGCCTCCCACGCAGACGTTCTTAGGCTTGTCATGCATTTCTCCCCACGGACGTCTGCTCAACCGACCGGTCACATCCGTTCGTTGGCGGTTAGCCAATCATAGCTTCTCTGCCTTTCCGTGGAAAGCTGGACTTTGACCGACTTTGACCCAACACTTCAACACGAGAAATTTGCTCCGCAAAATGTTCAACATTCTCACTTACATACGGGTTGCACCAGCAACTGCAGACATACATATTATTTCAGAAGTACCGGCAACTGATAAGATCCACATTGAGGACCAGTACATTTTGCCTAAGTCAAACAATGGCATATACAACACGCAAAATAGTCAACTGATTCGCACATAAACAGCTACATTTTAATTATGTGGAGCCAGAAGGGACAAAAGGAGCAATAAACCTATTCATCGAACTCGAGAAACATAAGCTTAACCAAATTGATGGAAGAAACATAAGATCCAGAATAAGATACAGAAACGTGAAGCTTTCTCGAACTAAAGCTATGGCGTCTCTAAAAAAAACGGACGTGGGTAAACATGATATGCGTGATAAGAAGCAACACATGCTCTACTTACAAATCGTTCTAATGAAACAAACGGGCCTAGCGCCACAATATTAAATGCAGGTAAGCAGCATTTCACGGGAAAATTCTTATTTTCCACATTTTGCCCCTCGAAAGCAAATATCGTGCAATATAGATGAGCCTAAACAATGCATAAGCACATGGCACACAGCCTGGTAAACAACAGAGCTGTTAACATTAACAGAACAGAGGATTGGTTCTTTTGAAACTAAGGCTAACCGCCAGTGAACGGAAGTGGCTGGTCCGTTGAGCAGACGTTCGTGGGGAGGAACACGTGACAAGCCTTGATGGTGGGATCCAGAGTTAGTGAAAGGGGATCCCCCAGTTCACCCAGCCCCTCAAATAAATGTGAATAGTTATGTGTAATTGATTCAAGTTTCAACTCACCGAGAAGTGGCATAGAGGTCGTGGAAGAAGCCTGAAGTTGGTTGACAGTGTCAAAGTCAGAATTTAGGATGTCCATGCAAGCACTATGAGCCAGGCCCAGGAGCGGTGCATAATAGTTCTCCGAGGTTATGACTTGGACCACCAGGTCACAGGGTTTGCGTCGGTGAGTGCAGTGCAGTGTGGCTTGACCTCCAGTTGGGATGATGGTTTTGGAGTAGTTAAGGAGGCGAACACTGGAAGGTGTGACTTTCACTGGAGCCATTTTCCTCAGATCAGTAACGTGTATAGTGTTGCAAGAACATCCAGAATCAACCTGGAAGCAAACACAATGAGCTGATGCTGAAGAGAGAGAGGAGATAAAAGAACGAGGGGCTAGTTGTTTGAAGATCGGGGACGAGTTGTCCGTGGTGAATTGTCCAGGGGGCGAATGCCACATCTTCCCTTATGAACGAGTCCCTTTTAAAACATACTCCTACCTTGATTGAATAAAAATATGTAGCTTGAATATATCTTCATGAACTGTGTTAAGGATTGCACATTCTTGGAGGTTATCCGCAAAAAACACAACCTGAAAGTTTATGCAAATATGTGCAATGTAAATTGACACCTCGTTGGACTGTTGTTTTGGCAAAGCCATCGCTCTCCAAGGAGATATGACTCTTAAAAAGGGTTCAAGATCACAACACGGCAAAGATATTCAGCTGCATGATTCACCCGGATCGCCCAGGAGAAGTAAATGAACTTCCTACAATTTCTGCTAGCGTAGTAATCATCATTAGTTGAAAAAGACCTGGAAAATTCTTTGCAAACAAGTTCTCCATAAATGTGTACACAGCTGTGCTTGATTCTTGAACCAAAATAGTTTAAACTCACAACTTATGATTGGATTAGGAGGATACTCAATGAAGCAACTTGAATAGAAATATCTCAGCGGAAAATATCCTGATTATTTTATTTGTGTTTATTGTGTTCAATACGCTTCCTGTCACTCGTAAAGTACCATTTGGTATTGCGGTACAAAGCCCGAGTTTAACGCTCTTAGAGCGTCTAGTTGATGTGTGTGTTGTAAGTTGAAGAGCTCCAAAGGAAAAGCACAATAGTAAAGTATTGATTACTTACCAATAAGAAAAAAAAAATCAAACAAGCGCCCTTTCAATATGGCTGCCTCGATCTTCGCCATTCATGGCCTGCCTCGTGCAATTGAGCGTGTCAAAAAATTGTTCTGGGTACCCCTGGGTTTGAAGATTTCGGCTTCTTTATCAATGTTGCACACTTTAGAAATGCCGAAATTGTGATTTGATGTTATTTTTTTACTTGTTAGTCTGTAGAAACAGTTAAATTCTTGCACATGTACATTTCAGGTTTATCAAAGTTAATTTTCCAGTCACTAAGAGGGAGGGTAAGCGGGGAAAATTGTCATTTCCGTCTACAGTCGACAACTTTCGGGACTCATTTCGATCCCCACGATACTCATTCATTGCGTCATATGACACAAAGAATGAGCTAAAAAGGGAAAATAATTTTTTTCAGTGAGAACAAACAAAATAACGTTGTTGAAAACTATCTGAATTAAGACTTCAGATTTCAATAGCAGCTAGCTGTGACTAAATATGATACCTGTGGAGTGATATGTCATTTCACTGCAGTGAAATGATACCATATCGCTTCATGCTTGAATTGTCCAATCAGGTGGACTGTAATGTACATCAACCAATCGGGTTGCGGTACATTATATTTAAGCTGATGTTGACGCCAAATTTTGATGGATGAATTGCATTGCAATTTTATCAAAAAAATGGCCACGTCAAGATATGCAAGTGTTTCCAGTTGTGATATTTTTTTAGTTTTGGTGGCTTGATATTTTTTAACAATGTAATATGTATTAAACAAATACATGTTAAGAGCCAGATATTTTTTTTATTCACTTGTTTCTAAAACCATATCGCTTATGCGCTCTCAATATCGCTTATGCACTCATTTGTGATATGGTATTCAAAACTTGTTTAAAAAACCCATATCAGGCTCTTACATGTAATATGTAATAATATATATTTACTGGTATTATAATTGTGTAAGAAATGTAAGTAAATTATGATATTAGTAGTAACATTCCGTTTCTCAGAGTCAGTGTGTGATTGGCATGGCCTCATTTTACTCAGACAAAATTACATATTTCTATGGTCACCTTATTTCAAAACTATCAGTACTGTAAGTTTTGCTCCAGAAATATTCTTCAGATAAAATATGAACTTAACATAGATACATCTGAGACAATCAAAGTGGTGGATTCAAAAGTTTTAATCTAATTGTTAGTCTTGTATTGCACAGTATAGATGAGTACAAATATAATGTATGTACTCTTAACATTTGCCCTATTTCATTTCAGTCCCTTCGCAAGCCCCTAGTAATTTTACAGTGTCTGCCATCACATCTACCGGTATCAAAGCATCCTGGCAGTTACCTCCAAAATATGCCAGACATGGAAACATAGCAGGATTCAAACTGTTCTACAGAAAGAAAGACTCCGCTGGGTCACCAACCATGATCACTAACAATGTTACAAGTCTCACTAGGATTTTTAGTATGCTTGATAAGTACACAGAATATGAATTTCAAGTGTTAGCCTCCAGTTCTAAAGGTGATGGACCAAAGAGTTCACTAGTGGTTGAGAGAACGAAGGAGGATGGTAAGATCTATAAAACAATTAGTTTAATTAGCTTGACTCCACTTGCATTAATATTTTATACATTTTTACACAGAGGTGGGGTAATTAGAGGGGAATAGTAATGTAGCTCAGTAGAGTTGAAAGACCAAACAAATATGCCATGACTATTGTTAAAAGGTCCACAATTGTGCATAATGTTGCATCTTGTTACTACACACGAATTATGTAACTGAAAAAGTTCTATTGGTTTTGTGCATGGTCCAAGAAAAAACTATATAAAACATGGGACAAAGATTGAGGTAGTTCACTTCAATATAACATTCTTAAAATGGATAATGCAATATTTTTGCCACAATTTCATTAAATATGCTATTGATTTGATCGATGTTAAACTACTTGCTTTATGGAAATAGTTGAGCATAGACTATACTGTATTGCATGTCTATTTTTATGACTGATCGCATGTCTATTTCTCAATTATCCAACACCTAACGACATATACACTTTAACTTAGTACTACTATACCTGGCTCATATGACCCGTAACCAATCAGGAGCAGAGAAAGACAATAGGCTATTGTTTCGAGAACAATAGACTCTATTGTTTTCCAAATCCAAGATGGCAGAGGTTATTTTCAGCCAATCAGGAGATGAATTAAGAATTCAAGATGGCGGTAGGGGTTCCGTGAGCAACAGTGAAACCTGGAGACCAGGTTTCCATAGGAGTTTGTTTGGGGCGAGAAAATTGCCCCCTGGACGCGAAGTCCTGGGATCAGTCTTTTCATATTTTTTTCCCCTAGGACTTGAGAATCAATCTATACACATGTAAATCAAATGAGAAACAATTGTATTTTAAAAATCCTAATTCTTTACAAGAGGGACCTGTGTCCAATTTCCAAACAAGGTGTGTGCACTACTAATTGAAATACATCAACTAGAAATGCAAGTCTAAACTCATTGATCTCAACTGTTCCCTTGAGAAAAGCATCATTCAAAAGAATCTTAAACAAACAAAAGACATTTTAAGCCACCGTTGAAGAATTAACATATTAAGTCAGAGATGAAACGTGAAATGAATTAAAAACCGAGGGCTCATCTAAGGTATTTCAAACAAACGTTCGCGCTTAAACTAAAAAAAAAATCAGGGCTTCAACGGGATTCAAACCCATGACCTCCGCGATACCGGTGCGATGCTCTACCAACTGAGCTATGAGGCCACACATTGGGAGCAAGGTCAAATTATTGAGTTCATATTTTCCCGTGCAGTGAAGTTAACTGCACGGGAAAATATGAACTCAATAATAGCGACGGTGAATGACAAAAGGTATATCACAGTAGAAAAGAGGTTCCAAAAATAACGGTAGAAGGCTCGAAGGTAGGAGTAGATGCAAAAAAAATCGTAGTTAAGGTGCAAATTCAGAGTGAGAGTTGAGCACAATAGCGTAGTGTAGGCTCCAAATGAAATATAATTAAAACTGCAGTATAGCTTAGATACAGCATAACAGACATAATAATCAGTACCAAAAACAACTAGGAATGTCTCCAAGAAGACATATTGAAAAACTGAGCTGAATCTAATAACACTGACGACAGGCAGGTCATGACGACAACAATGTAATGTGGAAAAAAAAAATCGGTCATCTGGTATCGTGACCTGAGCAACACTTTAACATTGAAAACCTGCTACTTGGAAATCATAGCTAACAATGAAGGTAAAACACGTCCTTTGGTAGTGACTCGCACAAAACATAGCAGAACGTTGGCCCAAAGGTGGTCAAATGGTAGCCTATGATCCGCGTAGGGGTTGCCCAGGATAACTAGTAACTACAGCTGCAAGGAGTTGCCCTTAAAATACACGCTTGCGCGATTATGCTTAGGGTGTGAACCGTATGTACAGTACAAAAGTATATTTCATTCCCTCACTTAAAACACGAATCTAGCCTTGAGTAAGCATGAAATAGTAAATTTTTCACTAATGCAAGCCTAGGAACGCAGGTTGAAAATGCTTGCTTGAAAACGTCTGCGTTCGCAGGCTACATTTACGCGTAATACAGTTTTAAGTACA
The DNA here is from genome assembly GCA_022496165.2 of Catalaphyllia jardinei. Classification (NCBI taxonomy): domain Eukaryota; kingdom Metazoa; phylum Cnidaria; class Anthozoa; order Scleractinia; family Caryophylliidae; genus Catalaphyllia; species Catalaphyllia jardinei. The sequence continues at coordinate 7,002 of JAEMPF020006032.1, forward strand.
TTCTACTGAAATTATAGCTATTAATTATTGATAGCAAATGTCTCAAAAGCAGGGGTGTTAAACTAACAAGGAAGAGGGACAAAACACGGACCGGAATATGCACATCCACTTCTCATGCTCTTACAAAATCCCTGGTGCATGTTTAACCTGTATACTGCAACAATGCACTTGTACACAGTAACTCTTCTAGTAAGAATTTTGTTGCAATCAGTTTTTATAATTTTTTTAATTTTAATTTTTTTTGCTCCAGCACCAAGTATTCCTGCGTCCCTCACTTACATTGTGCTAGGGCCAGACATGTCTAATGGTCCAAGAATAAAGCTGACCTGGCAGAAACCTGCAGAAACAAATGGAGTTATAAGGAGTTACACTGTGTCTTACAGTCACAGTGGAAACACACAAAAAGAGATCTCTGGAATAGATCATACACAGTTGATGTATTGGGTGGGGTCCAGTATCAGTTCTCTGTCAGAGCTGTGACTATCAAACCTGGACCAAATGCTTCTTCAAATGTAAAGGTCCCAGAGTATAGTGGGCTCAGTTTACATTTTAAGCATATTTTGTAAATACATTTGCAGATATACATCTGGGTTTGCAAATGCAAAAGATTTTGCATCAGAGTAGTATATGTTCAGCAAAATTAAGCTGCATTGGTTGATTCCCTTTGGATTCCATCATAAAAATTACATGTGCATTACATGTGCAGGATTCCCTCAAAAAAGGGGGATTCCTACATACTAATTCGATATAGGTTCCTTAATAAGCGTCATTCTAGAACAATAAAAACAATAGGCTTGCCCAGGCTTTGTCGGGCATCTATGAGTGGACTTCAGGAGACGCTCTTGCGTGTAGAACGAGGCCTTGCTTCGGTAGAAAAGCGACTCCACGCGCGAGATAGTCGGCTCTATGAGACAGTAGAAGAAATCGCAGAAAAGCTAAGAACCCTTGAACTTTCCCAAAAGACGAGAGACGAGGAGCTTAAGCAAGTAAAAGCACAGATTCGTGTGGGAAAGACGACACATCCCATGTTGCGTGACAGTGACAAGCCTTTAGTACCCAGTCCGCCAGAATCCATCCCATGCCAACTCATGCAAACCAGCACTGATTTACGTGCTGTAACACCACAAGACTCCACCAAAGGTAACTGGAACCATCATTTGAATGATGATGGGGATGAACTATGGGCTTCTTTAGAAAAGATCGACCAGCTGGCACGAAAGAGCACATCAGGAGCACAACAGCCTTCCCTCCCACAATCATCAGCACCATCTCCAAGCAAGAAACCACGTATTAGACCAAACCCCTACGATGGAGTGAGTTCGTGGGACGACTACCGCGCCCAGTTTGAATTGGTTGCTGAACTGAACGTCTGGGATGGTCGCACCAAGGCCATTTACCTGGCAGCCTCCCTCCAAGGCCCTGCCCACGCGACCTTTGGGGATCTAGATCCTAGTAAGGCGAAAGATATCTCAGTGTTAATTGAGGCGTTGGAATCCTGGTTTGGCTCAAAACATCAAACCGAGATGTATAGGGCTCAGCTTCGCTGTCGCACAAGGAAACACAATGAAACATTGCCTCAACTGGCCCAGGCAATTCAGCGCCTCACCCACCAAGCTTATCCAGACGCCCCATCGACCCTACAAGATACCCTGGCGAGGGAGCATTTTTTAGATGTCCTCCCTGAGAGTGAGGTACGGTGGCATATTCATCAGGTCAGGCGTAAATCCTTGCAAGAAGCACTAACGACGGCCTTAGAAATCGAGGCCTTTTACGTGGCCGACAGATATCGGGCCAGGATCCAAGCGAGAGCTCTCTTTCCACCTCCTCCCGAAGCACCATCGCCTATGTCCCCTCACAAGAATGACCTCCAACAGCAAGTCAGAGAACTACGGCAAGTTGTCAACAAACTCCTAGCAAAACAAGAACAGCCCTTACGACCACGTGATGGATTGCACTGCTTCGGGAGTGGGTATCTACCAGGCAATTACTCAGGCTGCTTCACTTGTGGTGGCCTCGACCACTTACAGCGTGATTGCCCAGGACGAAGGCAACCGTAGTTGGGAAACAGCTCCCAGCCAGGCTCGCGAGCCGGAGCTCGGCTGCCCCCTCCACTGCAAGGATGGCCCCTTGGTTAAAGGACGTGTTTCTGGGGTTGAAGTGACTTTTCTTGTGGACACAGGAGCGAATGTCACAATTGTCAAGCCATCTGTGTTGAACAGGATAAGTGCCCCGGAACGCCCACCCCTCAAACAAGTGGAGACCAGCATGCTTCTTGCCGATGGCAGCTCCCTTCCATTCTTAGGCCGCCGACATTTCCGCATTTGCTTGCTACACCTCGTGTGCCACTTTTTTGTTCTTACCACATTTTGGCGTCATCTGTGATCTATTACTGAACAGATGCACGGCAACATGGAATCTACTTGTTAAAAAGAAACATGAGTGGCAGTTTGGGAAAATGGGAAATTCTCTGCTTTTTCATCTTTTTCAGCTTTTTCGAGATCTCCCAAACTTTGACAAGTGTTTCTATTACTCAACAGAAACACGGAGTACATGTTTGTTATTTAACTTTAATTACAAAGATGTAAATTATCTTTGCTCGCGCCATCATCACGTCAACAACTCGTGCTAGTTTTGTGTTTCTATCGAGTTATAGAAACACGATTTTTAACCTATCAGCGCACTCATTTTCTTAGGATTATTTTCTAAAGTTATATTAAGCGCTTAGGAAATTTTTGGGAACAGTCAAGGAGTGGATAAGCTTTGGTCTTTGTCTTGTCTCTCTATTCATCTCTCTTGTGTTCTTAAAGATTCCTGCATGTTGGTTTATCTTATTAACTCCGGCATGTTATGAGAGATTAATTTTCTTAATAATGCATTAATTTTTTTTTCTAACCAGCACCTAGTATCCCCACGTCCCTCACTTATACTCTGAAAGACCAAGACAAGTCACATGGTCCAAGAATAAACTTGACCTGGTCGATACCTGCAAAACCAAATGGAGTCATCAGGAATTACACTTTATTTTACAGTTGCAATGGAAATTCACAAAGAGAGATCTCTGGAATAAATGCATTAAGTTACTCAGTTGATGTGTTGGGTGGTGCCACCTATCAGTTCCATGTCAGAGCCGTGACTATCAAACCTGGAGCAAATGCTACCCTAACTGTAAATGTCCCGGAGTATGGTAGGAAGACCACCATTCAAATTCAATTCGATCCAGCATTTTAGATGTACATGTATATTTAGCATTGCCTTACAGTTCACTGTTCTCCTTGTGATTTTTAGTAGAGTTAGTGAAGAAGTTTAAACTTTGTATGTATATATACCTTAAGTTTCAAGCTATGTTATGTAAATATTACAAGCGGTGTTTATGAACACCAATCAGTATCTAACTTGCTAGCAATATTTGTCAAACGTAGTCATAATTTGGTGACTTGTGTTGGACCCCAAGTACCATCAGGTTGGAACCATAATACAAAACACAGTTGACAACAGAAAAACGTGAGCTGAAAGCGAGCTAAAAGTCGTTTTCTACAGATACTTGGATGGTGTTCAGAAAAGTCACAGCTGTTGAATTTTACTTTCGTTCCATTTTCGTTGTTACCACCCTTTGCGCCAGGAAGCGCTATGAGGATGACCTGTCCTGACCATTCTCTCACTGTGGGTATTACAATATGGTTTTATTGGAAAGATACTTTGCAAGGTATAAATGGGATACATCTATTTTAGGACAACCTGAAATATGTGCTTGGAGGTACCCAATTTGTGATAGACTTTAATCCCACCAAGGAAAAGGAAAGTCACTCGGGTCTGTTTCGATTGTGAAAACACTGTGAGTTCTCGTTGCCAGCCATCATTGCATATATGTCTGCAGCTGGTCCTAGTTTCTGTGTTGCTATTGCGTTGAATTTAATCCACTGTGCTTCGCATTTGCTATGCCTTTACTTTGCTTTTGATTGTGTTGGTTTTGTAATCCTCAGAATGTGAGGAGCAAAATTCAAAAGTTTTAGTTTTATTATCTTACAGTGTCCTTTCGTAATGGGAAACTGCTATACAACTTGACACGAATAAAATAACTACTTTTCTTGCTTTTTGTCTTTATAACAAATCATTTCCCTTCGTGAAAAAAATAATCATTAAAAGTATATCTTTTCTCCATTAGTACCAAGCCACGGGCCAGAAAATTTGTCCTCAACAGAAGTGAACTACACAACATTCGAGGTAACTTGGGCAGTACTGTCAAAGAAGGTGGCACATGGCGTTATAAAAATGTACCAAGTCAGACTATTTTTGATGGAAAATTGTACTTTAGTTCAATCGGAATTATATTCAAGATTTAACACAACCACAACAAATATGGTCTTAAGTGGTCTATCAATATGTGCAAAGTATGAAGTGTCTATAAGGGGATATACTGCGGTGGGACCTGGACCCTACAGCAGAGCTATAATACTTCAGACATTGGGTAAGTAAGAGGAAATTCTGATTGCCGGCATCAGTAGTAAACAGATAATCCTGTGCTGTTGTCACCTGATGTTTTCTTCGTAAGAATTGATTGTACTAGATATGTGTTGTTACTTGTAAAACAAAAGCGAGATTTCTCTTAAATTGACGTCAGAAGTAAAACAATGGACCAATCTTTAGGTTTCACGCCTCAAACTATGTAGCTTGTCAATGTGTTTGATCTTTTGTAGAACAGAGAATTAACTACATAGGGTTGACTTTCTGAGTTCTACTGTTAGTCATCCTACGTTACCGAAAATCGCCAAAAGTTGCAACGTTTTCCTCCCAATCTTTGCTTTATTAGTGTGCCTTAGTACACCAACTTAATATCCCAGATATGTCCAGGATTGAAAGCTTATGACATTCAAATTCCTTTTAATAAGCATCGAAAAGTGTCCTCATTGGTAAAAAAATCACTAAAACACACAATCCTGTCAAATATGAAGTAATAATAACCCTACCAAATATCCCCGATCCTGGGCGTAAGTGCTCGACCCGATCCAAACATAAGCATTAGAAAAGGCCTTTTAAGAACTTGAATGTAAAATTTCCTCATTTAGACCTGGTTGGCAAGGACAGACAATCAAATGACCTGAACCTGATTTTTCTTCCACAGGTGTGAAATGGTCTAAAAATACACCTTCTTCACCTTCTTTTCCTTGGAATTCAACCGAAGTAGTATTTACAGCAAAAATAACGTTGCCGCGCTTTCCTACAACTGCAAAGTATGTTTGTTTAAACAGGGTTGCTTGGAGTCTTGCAAAATGACAATGAAAATCGAAAATTCCTCAAGGTGGCCATAATGTACTGTTCTGGTAGTAGTTTTTCTAACATTTCAGTTTTGAAAATGATTGGCTGTGCTACTCGCCCTGAATAGCTAATACGCTATCTGCGAGTCAAACAATTTAATTTAAAGAATAATGATACAATTAATAGAGGCTATAAAGTGTGGAAAGACATTTACCTAGAAGAACATAATGTATTGGCTGTTGATTATTAGTTTCATGGCCCATGTTTTGTTATTTTACACGTCTCCAGGCTATATTTATTGGCGGCCCTGTTAGTTAAAAATAAACGGGCATGTTATCTTTATGAGATTCGGCAGCTTTTCTTCTTTCCAACGAAAGGGTGGCAAATGCTTTTGATACTATTACTTAGTAATAACTTATTAGCTGATACCAATAGTTTTTTCTGCGTCATATTTCTTTTATAGTATTCCAACAACATGAACTCTCATATTTATATCAGTCAGCTCCCTCGGCTCCATGTTTGTTTTTACATGGAGGTTTTTAATTTTGGCAAAACTTTTTGGCATCTTTATTATTTCCAGTGCGCTCTTCTTTCTTTGGCACAGTGTTCCACATAGGGTCTTAGCTCATTTGTCGCCTGTGTCCCACGTTCTTCCTGCCCCTACCCGCCAAACATTAATTTGGTGCACAAGGCACGCGTATCATCCATAAGTAAGTAACTTTCAACTCGGGTTGATGAGGCTGATTTAGCCCCAAGCATTCATAAATGTAATACCAACAATAAATGTAGAATTGACCGAAAATGTAATGAGTTTATTAATGAAGTATTATCACTATATTATTACTATACTATTATACTATACTATTATCACTATAAACATCCTCCGTCTCTGTATTTAATACTTAGTTTCGTCCCTAGCCAACTGATAGAACTTAATCTTTTGGACAGACTGGAACGATTGATTGTTAGCATCTCGTCATTTGGCTGCGATTTCCTGATGTAAAGTGCCCCATGTGTACATCACTTTGCTTCAGGTCAATATATCTGTTCTTCCAGTCTTATGTTAATGTCACAATCTTGCAGATTCTTTCAAGTCATCATCATAACGGTTAGCTCACACTATTCTGGTCTGGTAAACTCGCCGGATAGTTTTACACCACAAGATCTGGAGACATACGAGGAAGCACACAAATCGCTTGTTCCTGCAGCTTATGTGACTTTCCAGTTTAGTGGAAACGACTTTGATAATTACCAGGAATTTATTGTTGGAAATGGAGCAAAGTCAAATAGTAAAACAAGAAGTAAGAGAAGCTGTGATGACAATGAGCAGTATTACAACAAACCACTTCAGCCAAATACCAACTACAGAGCGTTCCTTAGGGCTTTTGTTACCGAGGTATTGAAACCACCTCTTATCATTTTATAACGACAATTTTGCGTATTAAATTGGCAATCTAACTGTCAAAAGTGTAATACCGCATAATACCGGCTCATGTTAAACGTTCCTAAAATTTGCAATCTCCTTCTGCAGCACAAACAAGTCAAATATTGCTGTACATAGTTTCCGTTAGATTCCAGTGGGCGCTAAATCCGTAAGAATGTAGTTATCAAATACACAATGCATGTGTTTGAATGTTATGGCAGTTATACGAACCACGAGTTCACAGAAACCGTTCTATCCTATCTCAACTCCGATACTGTAGGCGAGATCTTCGTTCTCGTGCATTTTCCTCATATAGTAGCTCGTCTTGATACGGCGCGTATTTCCTATACACAACTTTGATGTCTTCGTCTTTCTTCTCCAAAGCATCAGTATCCTCGTAGTTGTTTGCAGATTCAGAGAAAGCGCTCAATTCAGAAACGTTCGACGCGTTTCGCCTAACAAACCCTTCTTAGCCCAGTGATCAAGTCGTAAACAAATTCTGTTCACAATACTACGTCACAAGACGAAATTGCACAGTACACTCTCCTAGTGTTCTGAGCATTTCTTGGACGAAATTTGAGCAGTTTTCAGCGCCAAAAGAACGTCTAAAATTTAATTTTGGCAAACTTGAACGTTTAACTTTATGGTGAGCGATTTTTGTGTGTTTGACATGTCGGCAATCACATCAAAGTCATCTGGCTTTCTAAACTGACCGATGTGATTACAATTTTCTGAGAGTTTAAGTTTCTTAGTGCATACATGTAGCTTGCTTTGAACCCTCTGATTAGTTTATTGTATAAGTACCGATACATCGTTTTCAAAGCTGAAATTTAGTTTCAGTGTAGGGAGGCTTGGTGCCTAATGGTAATTATTCCGAAATCTGGATCGAACAGTCTGGGTTAAAACCCTACTGAGCTGGGTTCATTTTGTGGTGTTTTTGGGCAAGACACACTCTCAAAGTGCTTCTCCTAACTCAGATGTAATAATGGGTACTGGCGAATTTAATCTTGGGGTTAGCCTTGCGATGGACTAGCATCCCATCGAGGGTGGGGTAGTATTCGGAAACCGGACACAATCACCGGCCTGAAGGCGCCGCTAGGCTCAATTGCAATAGAATTTTATTTACATAATTTGGTTGCAGGTTAATGTTTATTTTTTGTTTCATTATTGCCTAAGTTGTGTGCTAATTATGTATTTATGTTTGTAGATGCTGTACATTTCGAGCAACTTCGTAGAGATCAAGACCAAAGGTATTGGCTTATAGGGAACTTTCCCATGCATTGCTCGTAAAATAGTAAGAGCTAATGACGTAAAAATTAGAGAAACTGTGGTGCTGCATCGGTGGGAGTATTACAAGAAAATTTGGTTTTATCAACTGGGTTGATAATGTGAATTGGCCACCGTAAAGAGATTCGGAAGCTGACGTTTCGAGCGTTAGCCCTTCGTCGGAGCGAATCGTCGCTCCGAC
>JAEMPF020006033.1:2500-10000 GCA_022496165.2 Catalaphyllia jardinei
TGGGAAAACGCATCCACTGCCTCCGACTGAGCGTCTGGTCTCCAGCTGTAAAACCGTGGAAGTTGAGTTGAAAGTCGAGAGGCAAACAGGTCTGCCTCCAAGGGGCCCCAGACCCGATTTAGTTCTGTGAACAACAAGGGGTCCAGTTTCCAGTCGTGATGGTCTAAAAATACCCGAGACGCTCGGTCTGCTCGGATATTTAGTATTCCTGGTAAATACTGAGCCTCTATGAGGATATTGTGGTGTATGCACCACTCCCATAGGTCTAATGCCAGACGTGCCAGAACAGGGGATTTCATGCCCCCCATTTTGTTTATGTAATGGGTGGCCATTAACAGGCGGACTCGCATTTGAACTTTGCCTTTCACAAAGGTCTTGACAGCAAATGCCCCAGCCAGGCGTTCGAGACAATTTCTGTGGAGAAGAGATTCCCCTTGAGACCACTGACCCCCCGTAGACACTTCGTTGCAAAATGCCCCCCAACCTTGACGGGAGGCATCTGTCTCGATTACTAAGTCTGGAGAACCCGAAACCAGAGCTTTTCCATTCCATGCTTCCAGGTTGTCGCGCCACCAAACTAATTCCTCCCTGGTCTGAGGGGAAAGGGGAATGGTAGAGTCGTATGTTTGAGAATGTACCAGAGCCCTGTGTTTCTCGTTTTGCAAGTGGCGGAAGTGGAGGGGCCCTGGAAAGACAGCTTGAATGGTAGAGGTAAGGTGTCCCAGTAATTTGGCTAGTTTTCTCACGGTAACTAGTGGCAAGTTTAATAAGGCCTGACATTCTTTTCTTACTTTTCTGATTTTGTCCCGAGGGAGTGCTAGAGACAGTGTGAGGGAGTCTACCACAAATCCTAGAAATTCCATCTTTGTGGAAGGGACTAGGACTGATTTCAGATAGTTTATCATGAAGCCCAACCCTTGCAAAAGATCTAGGGCAGTTGACGCATGTTGGAGAGCAATGTCCCTGGATTGGGCCATTATTAGCATGTCGTCTAAATAGACTATCAGAGAATTAACTCTGTTCCCTGATTCCCTTTACTAGGGCTAACGAGTTATTCATGGGTTAAATTAGCACTTACATTTACACTTCAGAGTTAATTCTCTGTTACATCATTTGTGTTCATAGTGCTACGCGGCACAACATTCATATGTACCCTTACTTTCTCTTCCCCGCGATTCACCATCTAAATCGACCCCGACTTTCTCTGTCCGACCTCGTAGCTCAGTCGGCAGAGTAACGGTAGATCTAATCCGGAGGTCGTGGGTTCGATTCCCACCGAGGTCAAAAGATGTTTTCTTTACCTCGTGTGGTTCCCTGATTGCCTTTACTAGGGCTAACGCCCAGTGGGTTATTCATGGGTTAAATAAGCACTAAAATTTACCCTTCAGAGTTAATTCTCTGTTACATCATTTATCGTTTAGATACCCTAGTTTATGATTAATTGGCAATTATTGGACTTTGTTATAAACAATACGGACTCCCGCTGCGCGGTCGTCCGACTTTGCTATCACTCGATCGTATGGTTACAGACCGAATTGGACTCCACAGTCCTATTGCCATTACTTTTTTTCTCAGTTGCATCCCATAATCACTCGGGAGAAAAGAATAGCTGTCGAAACGCCATGTTTTATCGCAGTTAAAAGGATCGGCATCGTCCCTCACTTCCAGTGTAGTTAACCGGAAGAGATTGAGGACCCGCCAATCAGCAAGAAAACTTTCGTCGGCCTGGCGTTTCAATGTAGGTTACTGAGTGGTCCAATCCTAGAACTGAACAGCTGTTAAAAATTCTAAACGCACTGTCAGCCGCTTTGATAGTTATTGTATAGTAAGTTGAATACACAATGTAGACAGGAAGACATCGATGGGTTTTTAATCGCGGTTACCAGCATCTCATTTTGTACTTTATCTCAATTCACGCGTTTCAGAAAGTATCCGAAGTCGCCGTAATATTTGTATTTTTGGTGTTAACTCCGGCAATTTTTGTCTGATCTTACGGTTGTCACCTATTGCAGTACGTGACATGCGGGGCGGCCCCTTGGGGAATTGCAGGGCCGTTTGGGGGATTTCTAGCTAGTCTGTACTACATTCTTGCTTTGCTTGCTGATCTTAGCGGATCATTTGTACTGTCTTGCGAATCGTTGCGGATTCAAGCCTTTTTGCTGTTCGCCTTCACTTCGTTTAGCTGCTCTTTACGTCCAAGATGCCTTTACGTAGCACCAACCATAGCACTGCAGCCGGTTTGGACGCCAGTTCTCTACCAAGCCGTTCCGACGACTTGCCTCCTTCGAAGAGCGCCAACGCCGAAGTTCTTCGCCCTTCCTGTAGCGCCGCTATTAGTTCCCTACCTCGGGCTAGCGGGCAAGCAAATGTTCCGTCCCCAGCCTTTCTGGCCTCGGTGGTCGCGGCCGTTAAAGAGGCGCTCGCGGCCGATCAAACCCCGACGAGTGTTGCGGCAAGTTCAAGCTCGGCCGAGGGGCGTTCCCACGACATTCTCGTCCAGCCTGCAGTCCCAAGCATCCGCCCCTGGCAGTTTCCGGCGTAGGCTTTCCACCAACTTCGGTTTCTATAGCCGGAGCGGCTAACCAGATGCATGGTAGGCCAAACTTTGTTGTCCCATCCTTTGTATGAACTTTTTCGCCGCCAGCACCTTCTGTCGCTACTTCGCTCGCGAGTGTCGCGGCCAGGCTTCTCCCATCCGCGCTTTCCTCTTCACCAAATGTAAGCTTACCCGTTTTACAGCAGTCCTTGGTGGTGGCAACAGGCTTCGCCCGTCCCGCCAAAACTAGTCAGCCAGATTGTATCGGGCAAATTCGTTGAACTGAGCGAATTGCTCTCATCGAACATTGTTCAAACACAATCCCACTCGGATCTCCAATTGTTCTTTGATGGGCGGCTGTTCCTCACGTCCACGCCGAAGAAACTAAAGCGGCGGATCGAAGATATTGGCAGCTGGCTGGAGGCATTTTCAGTGTATTGCCACGTGCTAACGTCTCAGTTTCCTCAGCGATGGAAGGATCCCCAGCTTTATCAGTTGCTGATTTTACGGACATATCGCCCGTTCACAGGCCGGGTATGGCTGGCCTACGATCGGGCCTTCCGAGAGCATGCAGCTGCAACTAACTTGACAGACTGGTCGACCCTTAACGTTCAGTTATTTAACTTTCATGCCGCTGGAGCCTTGGTACGTGGCCATGACGCCGTAACCGACTCAACTGAGCCTCACGGAGCAGCATCATCAACCGTTATTTGCAGATCGTGGAACCGGGGCCAGTGCGTTGCCCCGTTTGCCTCGTGCCGTTTTGCGCACAAGCACCAGAGCTGCTTTGGCAATCACCGTGTTAAAGACTGTCCCGGGATTTCATCTAGCCAACACAGTGCTGAGTCGAAACGGCCACCCACCTCTCCTCCACGTTCTCGCAGCACGTCCAGGCCATTGTGAACGCTTGGAACGATCGTGAACGCTTTTTTTATTCGATTTGTTTCTTGCTATCTTAGTCGCCTTTAAGGGCGTCGGACCGTGTTTTGCGTTGTATTTTCCTATGTTGTTTTACTTGGCTACGTTTTTTATTAAACTTGGTTATTGGTATTGGGAGTGTGTTTTTCTTTTTCTTCCATAACGCGGGGAGGGGGGTGTCCCTTATGCTAGCCTTTTTACCCTCCCCATTTTTGTATTTCATTCCAGCTTCACTCCCGCCTGTCTCAGCCAGGCACAGCAGTTCTCCTGGGACTTGCGGTTCCACCCCAATCGGCAACAGGTTGACTTTGTCCTAGATGGGATTCGTCATGGGTTTAAACTTGGTTTCTGCCCCACCCAACGGTTCAAGCCAGCCAAGAAGAACAAATCCTCGGCCGACCAACACGCATCGGTTATCGATGAGTACCTGGCTCACAAGGTGTCTAAGGGCAGAGTGGCGGGCCCGTTTGACTACCCTCCCTTACCCAACCTCCATGTCAGCAGTTTTGGTGTCATTCCCAAAAGGGGGCAAGTGGGGAAGTGGCGCCTTATTGTGGATCTTTCTTCCCCTACGGGTTCCAGTGTCAATGACGGGATAGACCCAGAGGAATTTACCCTCCACTACATTACGGTGGATCAGGTGATTCACTTAGTTTCCCAGTTTGGCGCAGGGGCCTTGATGGCTAAGTTTGATGTCGAGGCAGCCTATCGCAATGTGCCGGTACATCCTTCAGATCGCTATCCCCTTGGTATGAAATAGCGCAACTGCTACTACGTTGACTTGACCCTACCCTTTGGTTTACGTTCTGCCCCCTTTATTTTTAATGCAATTGCAGACATGGTGGAGTGGATTATCGTACACCCCTATCAAATTTCCGCCTTGCTCCATTATTTGGATGACTTTATTACGGCTGGTCCCCCAGACTCCCCACAATGTGCGAACAACCTAACTACCGCCCTCGCAGTCTGCAAACGGCTTGGCTTGCCTCTCCACCCGGGGAAATGCGAAGGCCCGGCTACGGTGCTTGTGGTCCTGGGAATTGAATTAGATTCAGTCAACCAAGTTGCCCGCCTACCAGCAGACAAGTTATTAGCCTTGCAGGGCCTGATAAGCTCTTGGCTCCCTCGTAAGTGGTGCAATAGACGTGAACTGGAGTCCCTCATTGGCCATCTACATCGTGCTGCGAAGGTGGTCTGGCCTGGCAGAACCTTCCTACGTCGCATGATCGACCTATTGTGCTGCTTCCGCAAAAAGGATCATCTGGTTTGCCTCAACAGCGAGTTCCACCTCGACTTGCTCTGGTGGCATCAGTTCTTGTCCCAGTGGCATGGTGTTAGCTTCTGGCTCTTTCCAGGCTTGCTCTCCTCTGCCGACGTGGAGGTTTCTTCAGATGCCGCGGGATCCTTGGGCTATGGTGCCTTTTTGGAGGGCTTCTGGTTTGTGGGGTCTTGGGCTCCCTCTCAGCAGCAGCAGTCAATCGCCTACAAAGACCTGTTCCCAGTAGTAATCGCCGCCCACGTCTGGGGTCACTGTTTGTGCCGCAAACACGTGCTCTTTCGCTCCGAGAATGATGCTGTAGTCCACATCGTGAATTCCTGGACTTGAAAAGTTCCCTGCTTAATGCGGTTGCTTCGCAGTCTGCTGTTTGCGGCGGCCCGTCATAGCTTTACCTTTTCTGCCCAACATGTGCCTGGCGTTACTAATCAGGTCGCTGATGCTCTCTCTCGTTTCCGTTGGCAGGAATTCCGGCAGTTGGTTCCTCATGCCCAGCCTCTTCCAACCCCAATTCCTCCCGACCTGCTGGCAGACCTGACCGCTGCTCTTTAGAACAGCAATGCTACTCATTCCTGACTCATGGCTTGGCCCCCTCGACTCGTCGTTCCTATACCTGGGCCCAGGCAAAGTTTATTTCCTTCTGTCAACAGCTGGGCAAGTTGCACCCTTCTGGGTCTCCGTGCCCTACGGACGAGTGGACGCTTTGCCTCTTTGTCACTTTTCTGGCTAGGACTCTACAGCACTCCTCGATCAAGGTTTATTTATCCGGCATCAGAGCTCTTCACATCGACCAGGGGTTCCCAGATCCGCTTGCAGTCTGTCTCCGTTTGCAGAGGGTCGTACGTGGCATCAAGCGTTGCCAGGGCACTCCTTCCTCCACACGGCTGCCTATTACAGATGATTTAATGCTGATTATCTGGCAGTCTCTGGATCTCGGCCTTCTGGATCACATGATGTTCTGGAGAGCTTGTACCTTGGGGTACTTTGGCTTTCTGCGTGCGTCAGAGTTTACAGTACCTAACCTCTCTAGCTTCTCTTCCTCCCTCCATTTGTGTGCCCAGGATATCGCGGTGGATTCGTCCTCTTCGCCATCGTCCATGCGCATACAGATCAAGGGCTCTAAGACTGATCCGTTTCCGGAAAGACTGCTTCATTCACATTGGCCTGGGCAGGTACCCACTCTGTGCCGTGCAGGCTATGATAACCTACCTTGCTGCTAGGGGAGATGCTCCTGTCCCCTTGTTTTTATTTGCGAACGGGCAGCCTCTCACTCGCACTAGTCTCACAGATTGGCTTCGGCAGATCATGACTTCAGCTCGGATACTGGGTAACGTCTCCTCCCATAGCTTCCGGATTGGTGCCACCACTGTCGCTGCACGCAGTGGAATTCCAGATCACTCAATTCAAACAATGGGTCGCTGGTCTAGTAATGCCTATCAGTTATACATCAAGACGCCGGCTGACTCCTTAGCAGCACTCGCACAAAAACTAGCTCCAGCAAGTCACCTGGCTCCAGGCGGACCCCCTTCAACTTGCAACCCTCATTATGGCCTTGGGTAGCCTGCGTGGCCGCTGTGTGTCTGTCCTGAGTCAGGACCTCGGTTCCTCTCAGTTTGTGGATTAGCCAGGTACGTTTTATGGTCTTCTTTTCTTTCTTTTGTTGTTGAAATTGGGGGAGCGCTGGTGCTTGGGGTATTACTCTTGGGGATCGGAGATACCAGGTCACCCTGTCACCGGGTCCCTCCGTTCTCCAAGCACCAGGAGACGGGTCCCTTGGTCCAGGGTTGCCATGGATACCTCCTCGCTGCTCGTTGCATCTGGCCACCCACTAACCTTTAAGGCACCAGCTCCCAAGCTCATCACTTGCGATGAGTTTAAATGTGGCTAAATTTAATTTAGGCGAAGTTAAACTCGAGCGAGTTGGCTTGCGGTTGTCACCTATTACAGTACGTGACATGCGGGGCGGCCCCTTGGGGAATTGCAGGGCGGTTTGGGGGATTTCTAGCCAGTCTTTACTGCATTCTTGCTTTGCTTGCTGATCATAGCGGATCATTTGTACTGTCTTGCGAATCGTTGCGGATTTAAGCTACCTTACCTCCCTCCTACTAGGTGGCTGGTGGTTTCATGAGTATTTTTCAGGTAGGTATTCTTTCGGGTAAGTATCTCCACTGAATCTTTTCAGTGTGACGGTGCCGGTTAGTGGCCGCTTTAAGGGTAGTTCCCGCTTCCAGGGTTGCCATGGATACCTCCTCTCTGGTCGTTGCATCTGGCCACCCACTAACCTTTAAGGCACCAGCTCCCAAGCTCATCACTTGCGATGAGTTTAACTTATAATCTCCCAGTTTGAAATGCAATGTTTCAGGCGTCCTGCTAGGGGGAGGTGATTTATGGTGGTAAATGAGAAGGCCTCTCTACTAGGTGGCTGGAGGGATTTGCTGCAGGACTCCCCTGGCAGCTCTGCCCCGGCCTCTGAATGAACCCCAAAACTGGCTGAAGTTGCTGGCATTTGGAAACCTTTTACTGGCACCACCCCAACGGTTCCCTCGCCTTCTGAAGGGGGTGGTGCGGCCTCGAAAAAACTGAGCAGGTCGTGAATTTTGCCCCACAGAAGCAGCTGAAAGTAAGGTCTTTGCTGTCTCTGATCTGGTCTTCATCCTTGCTTCAAATCCTTCCCCAAACAAACTTTTGCCAGCTTGTGGAAACTCTTCTGAGGCAAGAGATGATAGAGTTCCCTTGGAATTGATTTTCTTAAGGACAGCCTTACGTCGCT
>JAEMPF020006033.1:12500-15134 GCA_022496165.2 Catalaphyllia jardinei
GAAATAACTCTTCTGTATGCCTTTTGAGGCCAGGAACTTCAAAAGGGTATTAAGATGAAGAAGGCAGAAGGAATCAAGCCACGTGGCGTGTTACCAGGCTTGCAGGTCATTCGAGATATTTATAATTTGCCTCGCATTCCTGCTGATGCAGAAGGTGGATGTCACTGCTACTACTGTGAAAAGCACAGCAAGAGAGCTCAACGGGAAAAGTTTTTCAAACTGCCCAGGTACTTTTGTGAAACAGTTTTCTGTGGTGAAACAGTTTTGTGGTGATTTAGGTTCAAGTTAAGTTACCATCAGACTTAAAATTCAAACAAAAAGTTCGAGCTTGAAACAAACCCCATCGTAATCTGTCAATGTAATTACTAAGTGCAAATAAGCACAGAATAAAGATGTACTTACAGTATCCAGAAAAGATTAAAATAGAATTCTAGGTGCCTTTTATACATTATATGAGTGGGAAGCAACTGAAGGTTATGTGGCTATTTCAAGAAGTGGCGTTGGGATATTTGTTTCCTGACAAATAATTATTTTGAGCCAGAGAAAAAAAGTTGATTTTGTCAAAATTACTTAATCCCACCGGAATAATGGTAACCTTTGATAACACAAACATCCTCTCCAGGGCCGGGACAAGCGATACTTTTGAAGGCTCCATTATAACAAATCGGGATCAAAGCACAGTTCACTCGATGTCGGAGGAATTTGAAGACGCAGCTTCATTTCTACGGTTATACTACCGTCCACAATAATCCGCCACGAAAATAGAGCATTTCGTAAACACTGTTCAAACCAGAGGAATTTAAAAACAGCAGCTTTGCGTTTCATTGCGGACAGAAGACATTTTGAAAATGGAAGCTTTTCCAACATGATGACATCACGATAAAAAATGGAATTTCTCGGCCCCAGGTTTTCTCAAACACAAATCCAAAATGGCCGGTGATAACCCTCTGGCGTAGTGTGGACTGGGGCCCAAGTAGTAGCAGTGAATTGTGGGTAAATGGGTGAGTAAAGGCTTTAAAGCAGGTTTATTAACGGGGTGTTATGTTTTCTTTTTTTTATTTTTCAGATTTCCCCGCTAAATAAAAGACTTGTGCTTGATATGCGAAGGCAGTTACATAATATTGTTCAATGAACGGGCATCTTCGTCGACAAAGAGATTTTAATTTAATATTTTACCATTTTTGTAACAAACGTTTCGTGTCCTCAATTTATATGTATAGAGTAACAGAAACATGAAATATAGATACATGCCATTGTATGGAGAAGTGCATAATAATAAATGTGTTTTATATATTTTTGTCCTGGAATCTATTTCCACTAGAATAAATCCAAATACGACACTCAGAAGGTGGAGGTCAATTTTCCTGTGCAGAGATGGCTGACGCCCTGGCTTCAGATTAAGAAGCCTTGAACACTGGTTATAGTTTTGCTCAAGTATTTCGAATTTCATTCAAAAAAACCTTCCAAAAAAACGATACGTCCAATCAGTTCCATTATAGCTTTTTTCACATGTGAAAATATAACCAATGAGCATTGACTAGAATCGCCCATTAACCAATCAGAACATAATACTCAAATGGGTTTCGAAGCACGGCGGTTTGTTCCAGCTCAATCAACTTGGGAGGATTTTATCGAGAAGCAAGCAAACAAAAACACGTTACGTAAAACCAAACGAGATGTTTCCGTACTCAAAGAATTTACGAGAATGAAAGGAAAAGAGGAAGAAATCAACTTTTCTCTGCCTCAAAATTCCAAAAATTTCTTACGGCAGGGTTTTTAAACCAGAAAATTTATAGATTAACCCCTCCAGAAGGACTCTCAAAAGACATACAATCACAAATTAATGGAGAAATTTGATTGCATGTCAGGGGCGGATCCAGGATTTTTCTTAGGAGGGGTGCACCTCTAAGGAATGACGTCACTGACCGGTCAGGTAAACAAATTTAAAAAGCGAATACGAAGCCAGAAGGTTTCATCTCAGGGTGGGGATGGGGGGGGGGGGGGGGCGCGCACCCCCTGCACCCTTTCCCTAGATCCGCCCCTGCAGATGAAAGGGCTGCTGTTGACCAAATTTGGAAAGACTTTTGTCATATTGAACTGATGACGTCAAAAGTGTAGCTTGCTACAGATTATTGAACCACAGGCGCCCCAAACTCACGATTCGAGGAATCGATCAAATATTAATGTTTTATGTAGCGTATCATGCGAGTGACACGTGACTGACTTAAGTGCGCGGTGTCGTGTTACACATTGGGCCGTTGAGAATTTGAGCGCACTACAAGGCAATGTATGGAATTTATAACAACGAAGGATAAAATCGCGCAATGAAATAAAATGTTACTTTGTTAATGAAATTAAGTAAATAAACTCACCTTGCCTGATTTCTGTTGTCCACTTGGCCTATTTCGTCGTTTTTGGGAGGTTTTCAGGTGTTTGTCGTAGCTTTCTATAGACGAAGTCAAGGCTGGACACTGCTGTTTCGAAAGACCTGAACCGCGAGGCCGTTTTTTCGCCGAAATTCGAATCCGCTGCTCGATTTTTCCCTCCAACGCAAAGAAGGATAGTCCATTGGTCCCTTTTTCCGGTCGGCTTGGAAAAATTCTAAAACTTTCCGCTGCAATTCGAACGATTTTT
>JAEMPF020006034.1:0-7500 GCA_022496165.2 Catalaphyllia jardinei
AAATATCTAATATTTACATAATACTTGCTAGAAATTAGATTAGAACTGTCAGAAGCCAGTCTTCTCTGAGGGCTCTACGAGCAAACGCAACAAATTTTAAATTTTGGCGAATTAAGTATCAGCTAAAGATTAGAATTCCTGAAAGGATGGTTATTCTAATGTTAAATTAAATTATCCTACCTTTCCAAAAGCTCCTTCCCCAAGAACCTTAACCTCAGTGCAGTTTGCTACATCGTTCAGCTTTTGAGCGCGCGCTTCCTTTCGACGAACTTTATTTTCCCCATAGTGCTCGTGTTGTCCTGTGTTCTTTCGTTTCCTTGTCTTTGTCTGAACGAAAACAAAAAAAGGAGAACAAATATACCTTAAACCCTTACATGTTCTAACAATTTCAGCAAACAATCTCAGGACTTTGAAATCTCTTTGCTAAATTTACAATGACATTTTTCCGTGAGCGGCATCTAAGGTAATGCATTCGCGGCTGACCAAGCCTAGTGTGCCTTGATAGTAAAGATTTCTTCTGAAAATGCCAACTATGTCATGGATTTTAAATCGACTAGTTTTAAATTATTTCCAGTTGCTGGTTCTCTAATGGAATAACTCTATCACTTTCCACAGAAAGGCCTGTTGTTCGTCGCAAGGGCTGAGTTTTAAGAACTTTATTTTGCAACTGATACACAAGATTTTCATTCTTAATAATTCTGTTCTCGTTCTTTTGAACAACTCTTACAAGGCTGTTGTACAAAGGGTTCAGAACAGACTGAGAGCGAAACATTACAACAAAGTTACGCTATCTCCTGGCTTATGAGAGAATTAAATCGATTGTTTTCCTTTGTGCCAGTTCTGTTGTTGATCTTTTATACAACTCTCATCAGCGAGAGAACAGTTCGCAAGGTCGAGAACAGAAGAGTGGAAAACTTAGGAGACGATTCAATCGATTTGTGTTTATGTCAACAGAATTACTAGAAGGATAAGAATTTGTCAGAAGATGTCAGAAATCTAACCTAATAACCTGTGAATCTACAAATGCACTAAAAATAATGAGCAATTACTTTCTAACATTAGAATTATTTTAGGAATTAAAATTCTTATCGCAATGAAAATATACAACTGTTAAGTAATGCAAACTTACAGGACTATTGTTTAAGCAAAAGCAGGTCCGTGCACCTGTTGACCGGAACATCTGAAAGACTAGTATTGTTATACCTCCAACTCAAATAAGTTTTCCGATTGGAGGTTAAACCTCACTAACTCTTTAGGGCGAACAAACTCGACAACTCCCTGGGGCGAAGAAACTCACTATCTCCCTAGGTCGAGGAAACTCACTAACTCCCTTGGGCAAACAAACTCAGTAACTCCCTAGGAAAACAACAATGTGAACTTTCAACTCGCACGTGATCTGGTCGTGCTCCTCGAACGGCGGCAAATTTGTGAACCAGCCGGCGTATTTGGATTAGCAACACCGCTAGTCATATGATGCTGACCAGCTTAGGCTCACCTGTATTTTTTGACATATTTTCCTTCTAAATCTCTTACCTCCTGGTCAACTGATGTGTCCTCGTTGACTGTGTTGTCGCTAAAAACCATAGAAAAAAAGGAAAAAAGTTATTGGTGTATTATGATTAGGTTGATCTTAAAAGAAAAACAGTTTTCTCTTCGTAGAACACTGGTCAAATTCGATTTGCCATACATGCTGCTACTACTACAGCCATTTCGCCAGCAACTCTAATTGTTGGAAACTACTCGAGCGATGGAAATCGCGTCTCAAAAAGTAATTTCTAATGCTTTTAGAAATTACTTTTTGAGATGCGATTTCGAAATCGCGTTTCCTATATTATAAGCGTTCGCTATAATTGCCTTTGGTGAGTAAAATCGCGAGTCGCTAACTTATGGAACAGGTGTTCTTTCTGAACTAAGTGTTTTACAGGATGTCGGCATCTCTTTCGCTCGGCTTTTTCTTAAATGTGGATAACTCTTTGCATGAAAAAAGCCGCACATTTCATAGAAAACTCTTTTACCTGGTAAACGCAAAACGATCCCTGCATTGTTTTTTTTTTGTGTTCATTGCTCTGTTTTACACTTTCACCCAGTCGCACGCGGTTTCAGAATGACGTTCACAACTTTATTCAACGAATGGGATTCGGGGATGCCAGCTGTGGCAAAATACTTTGTTATGCCTTCCATGACAAATGCGTTTTTTCATTGGAGCAGAACGTGTCATGTGTCGTGGGTCAAGACAGACTAAATCCCTAGGACGAACAAAACTTACTACCTCCCTTGGGAAATATTAACTTGAACCCAGGTCGTTTTCCTTGAAACCGCGGCAAGTTTGTTGGCTGGCCGGCATCTGCAAACGAATCTTTCTTCTGTTTTTGAATTTGGAGGTATCACGAAATAGTTAATCCCTGGTACTGCGGGAAACAGTGTGTTTTGTTTTCCCTCAGTGAGTTTTGTTTCCCCTTTAAATAAGTGTTTCCCTCGGCTTCGCCTCGAGGATCATTGAGGATCTCGGGGAAACAAAACACACTGTTTCTTTTGGGACCACTCACCGAGTGCATTCAACACTCAAAAATGATCATGCAAATACAAAAGCTTCCCTGCACTGCGAATTTATTCCATCAACGGAGTCAAAATTTGATAACGGTTAACCAATACACCAAAGCGATAAAACGCGTTTTCTTTCTCCTTATAACAGCTAATATCGTTATTTTTTGGAAACAGCGTTTGAAAATATGCTAAAAAACTTGAAAGTGGATTTTTCTCGCGACCATATTAACGGAAAACGAAAAACCATAGTAGTTACAATAAGCCCCTGCCATTAGCGAAAAAAGTTCATAAAATACAAATAGATTTTTTTTATCTCACTCGGCATTAGAAAGGTATGATGTTTGTTGTTTAGCCTTACCTTTTATCGCAACGATTCTTAGTAAAATGCCCAATGACATTGCTAACAGCAATGAACGCTAACCAGCAAGTTACAAAAACCATGATTTTCTACGTTGACAACCGAAACTCCAGCCACAACCGAAAACCTGAATTTGTTCTTAAGACTGAAGTGTGTGCGTCATAATAAACGTTGTACTCGTTCGCGCGCGATAGAATGTGCAGTGGTGTTATTAGTTTGATTCTGGAGACCATTTATTTTTATAGAAAATGTTAGAAGAAGAGGAAAACGAGAGTGCGGGAAGCTGAGAACTTTAAGATCTTGCTGTCCATTGGGCATGAAAGTTTTGTATTCTTTTTCCTTCAACCTTTTTGAACCTGCATTGTGTCCATATGAAGAATACGTGCATAAAACAGCTCTGAAGTGAAACGGTTTGCAGGAACAGAAATAATATTAAAGGAAGGTGAAGAGTGATTATCGCAGTAAATCTTCCAATTTAGGCAATTGGAAAGAAGAAGCCTGAAAAAAATGAGAGCTTCAATGGGACTCGAACCCATGACGTCCGCGATACCGGTGCGATGCTCTACCAACTGAGCTATGATGCCACACATTGGGAGCGAGGTCATTTTTATCTTCCCGTGGCTTCATAGCTCAGTTGGTAGAGCATCGCACCAGTATCGCGGAGGTCATTGGTTCGAATCCCGTTGAAGCCCTGATTTTTTTTCTTTCATCTACAACCGCAGTACAAATCTGAATTATTTCATATATACTTCACAGAAATAATATTCAGAAAATCCGAGTTCCATATGGGATTTGAACCCACGACCCTCCGTGACCTAGTCGGGTGCTCTTCCACTGAGCTACTGGAGACTCTGTGATGAGCAAGGGTCAAATTGTTGGTATTGACTCGAACCGCATCGCGCAGCTACACAGCTACGTACTGGCTCATATGAACTCACTAACAGCATCGCGCTGTCACATTAAGGCAGCACATATGAACTCACTAACAGCATCACGCTGTCACATTAAAGCGTATCGAGATACGTCCAACCAACCTCCTAAGTGAGTATACTAACAGAGAAAAAAAAACAACAGGATATTGATTCAAGGAGAAACGTAGACTCGGAAAACCCCAATATCATCTGAATATAAATTTTTCGTTTAGAAAAGCACTGCAGGAACCTTAATCCCTGGCCAAACGGAGTCGCAAGTAGACGCAAGTTGAAAACTTGGGTCTACTTGCGACTACGTTTGGCCAGGGCTTGCGTGCACTTGCTTTGACTTGCGATAACTTTCGCTCACTTTGGTCGAGCTCAAATTTGCACGCAAGTCGAAGCAAGTTTTTCACCGTTTGGCCACCAACCCAAGTCAACGCAAGTTGAGTGACGTCCATTAACCTATTATTAGCCAATGAAATAGAAGATAGTCTGCCTTAAAATGTTTTCTTTATACGACTTGTGTACTTGCGAGGAAACTTGTTAGTCCATTTGGCCACCCAACGCAAGTCTCTACACAAGTTCAACTTGCGTCCACTTGCGACTACTTGCCTGTCCGTTTGGCCAAGTCTTTGGGTGTAGTTATGGTGAATGATGTCTACTAATCGTGAATAATGACCAGTGATGATGTATGATTCGGGATTATGATTCATGCGGTCCGTCTAGTGTCGTTGAATGTTGCATGCTCAAGCCCACAATTTTAAGGCTATGATTGGGCATTTGTGTGATACCAATATTGCAATTGTAACATCACTTGGCAAAGTGTGGGAGTATTGATCACTCAAAGTGTAACTTTGGAAAGTGCCTGAAACTGTTACCAGCCACCGTGATCTACAGTTACATATAATGACTGTAATCACTGACCTCGTTAATTAACCATAAGTCATCGCTCTTCTTTCAGTTCCTTCCTTTTCTTATTTTCTCATTCAGTACTTGATATCTGCCTGAGGGAAAATAAGTATTGTGTAAATACAATATAGGACAAGAGATTATACCAAAAACGAAAAACTGTAGGGAGTGAAAACAGTGTGTAATTTCAGAGCTATGATTTGGATTTAGCGATTTCAAGCTCGATGCGTCTCAGAAGTGGATTAGTCATGTTTGAAAATGGGATGAGAAAGTGTTTGACATGATCAGACAACATTTTCATATGAAAACAGACACCTTGAGTTAGTACTTAAGTTACGTATTCCATGGAAACCAAGAATTGAATTAGAGTAATATTATTTTGCAAATATGAGAATGTTATTTAGAGCGTAATACAATTAACAAACCAACCTTTAGTCGTATTCTCATCCTACTGTCTGTGCATCCATGTCAATCATGACAACTTTCTCCAGGTGCATGCAACATGATGATTGGCGAATAAACTAAATAAACGAAGCGCCTGGAAGTTGCCGTCAATTAAATATGCAGAAATCCAGCGTGAGAGTTACTGTTCACTTTTAAAACCTAAAATTCCCAAATGCAGCAACGAAATGAAAGAAATGGCCATGGCTTTACCAATCGTTCGAAAAGTTGAATTCAACTTCGAAGTAATAATGTACATTACCATTTTTGTTTTTGGAGTCCGAAAAGCTGCTTTAAATCTGTGACTGTCGTCAAAACTTACTTAAAAGCTATAAGCGCCCCTGATCATGATCTTCATGTTTCGCGGCAGTTCTCAACTAGGCGCGCAAAGAATTCTGTGCTGCTTTAAAAATAATTTCTCCTTGAAGATGATTGGTTATGTATTTACTGTCAGATCACCTGGATACATAAACAAATTAACGTGAAAACCATTCAGTGGATAAAGTCAAGAAACTGTTATGTTATAGGAAATGAATACACAAGTTTTAGGTCTACAAGCTGTGCATTTTCGCAAGCTTCAGATATTTCTCAAAATATTTTGCGCAAATTTACAGAGCCCAGTATGCGTTAGCTATCGTCACAGACGGTCTAAACCGTCCAATATACTGGGAATTTTGTGACATGTCCGGTTGCAACGCAGGCTAAGTATGGGTATGGAGACGCCATGTTGGTGTACCTCCATTTTACACCAACATCACAGCAAGCAAATAATATAAGCATCTCAAACTTACTTTGGATATCTAGGCGACTGATTATCTGAACTAAACAAGCCAACATCTAACACGTCAACTTCTAAACGGGACAAAAACCACCAGATTAGTAAAAATTTTTCGACAAATGCTTTCCTAGATTTATGTCCCGCACCGCCATAACTTTGGAATCAAAATGTGCCTGTTCCCAGACAAAGCAAGCTATAAAGCTGAAAAGTTGTTAACAGATACGAATTTATAACCCTTCCTGGGAAAAACCTCACTTTTGAGGGAAAATGAAAGCAGCCAATCAAGTTAGGGAATTAGGCTATAACCAGATATTTGAGCAAGTAATAAATTATAGTGCGTGTGCCACGTTTGGTTCGAATTTGTAAATTTCTGTGTAAGTTTTCTCCATTTAAAATATATGAAAACTCAGACAGCCGTGGACAAATTGTGTTTTCGAAATGGCAAAAACATGAATACCTTTTGAATAAGTGCCAGCACCCCCATCCCCCCTTTCTCGGTAAACGGTTTAATAATCTGGAGCTGGCTGCACTTTTGACGTCATTTTGAGGTCATCGCTTCAGTAATTTGCAGCGGGCTGCACTTTTGACGTCATTGGTTCAATATTTGCTCAACAGCAGCTGGTCATGGTGAATTATCCAACCAATCAGAAACGGGGAAATATTTTGAATGAATAATAATAACAATTATTTGCTCCAAAACCACCTAGCCTAATAAAGGGAGCTCATAATATATAATACAATACCCGGTAATCAGGCTTACAACAAAACAGATAGACACAAACAACACACAAAGTTACAACAAAGAGATTTACATAATTAGAGATGTATAAAATTTAACAGCGAGAGGCAATTTGTACTAATTTGAAGTTGCATCAGGCTAGAAATGTACTAATTTAACAGTCAGACAGTGGCCATTGAAAAGCGATTAGTACTAATTATAAAACTCTGGACTTCACAAAATAAAAAACACTGTTAATATCAAAATTTACAGATTTAACGCCGTAAAAAAAAAAAAAAAATTTTCCTAGCATCACTGCTCCATGACCAAGTTTGACTGAAGTAGTCATGTATGTTGTTTTTAATCCTTGTTCCGGACTTCCCTTGGACTTCCCTTCCTTCCTGCATAATAATTTTTGACTTCCTGCATAATAATTTTTGACTTCCTGCATAATAATTCGGTATAGGTTTACTAATAAGCGTCGCTCTAGTACAATACAAACAATAAGGTTGCCTGGGCATGCCCGTTAATAATGAACCCTGGTTGAAAAACTCTATGACCTGTTCAAAATAAAAGCGCCAATTTTAACGAAAGCGTCATTCCTTTATTCAACTTGAACTCGCTGGAAACTTGACAACTTTGTTCGATTTCGAAACGATTATCGTGAAGATGGCTTTTTTCACCAACGTTTGCGAATTTCAAACTGCTTTGAACTCTTGTTTAACTGCCCGTGATTGGGAAACATTGACAAGCGCAAATTTTTGAACGCTTAAAAATCTCTGAAGTTCTCTAGCTTTCTTTGAAAACGTTCTCCGATTTTCGAAGCCGGGTTCTTTTA
>JAEMPF020006034.1:10000-15114 GCA_022496165.2 Catalaphyllia jardinei
TGCGGGCCTGAATGCACTTGAAGAGCTTTTGTTTAGATGTTGGCAATAGAGATGGCAATGCGTGCCTTGTTTTGAAAGCTTGACAGAAAATTGGCGTTACTTTCGATTCTCAATAGTTAGCTAATTAAATATTCGATCACCGAAGGAAGAAGGCGCCGGTCGCGGAGGAATGTTTATTTGCTCTAAATTGAGGCAAAATCTTTCAGAGATTCAAGACAGGACATTGTAAAGATACAGAAAGTAATTTGGGACCATTTGCTAGCTTTTAAGGGTGAAATTATCCAGAAGCAAGCTTTATTTTCGCTTCCATTTCGAACACCGAATAATTCGAGATAATCTAATCGGCACGTGACGCGTGTCGCGGGTAAATTGTTGCGGGTCCGAAAAATTGAACTTTTATTGTTTCCTGGTTTTCCGAAATAACAAATAACAATAGCGGTGATAAATTTTAAAACTTTAAACAGACAACAAACTCTCAAAATTTAAACACATCTTTCAGCTAGACAAACAACGAACCAACGAAGTTCAAACGAAGCGATCCCCAGAAATTGTAATCAGTTTACAGTATCACAAAAGCAAACAGAAGGCAAACTATTATCTTTTAAAGCTGCAATTGTGACGTCACTAATTGATCTGTCCGCTCTGATTCCATCCGGTGGTTTTAAATTATTTCAATAAGGAATATTGTTTATGCATTGTTGTTTCGGACAAAAATCAAACATTGTTTCTGTAACGAAATTCTGCTCATAAGGGACATAAAGCCCTGTAACGTTGACGGTTAATTCATCTTCATTTTGTGTTCTTCTACAAGCCCGGCATCTTGGGGCTGGTCCTTTTTTAATACTAGAGTCCAGACTTGTTGGTTTTTACTACGAGGGCCATGTGAAAGAAGTTGCTGTATTATTTCTTTTCTAGTTTTGTTGGTGTGCTTTTTATACATCAGGTTTTATGAAATGACTGAGTAGGAATTTCCAACAACAGACAAGGCCTCATTTGAATGTATTCCCTCCTTCACCTCATATGCATTGTTCATCAGAGCAGACCGCATTGCACATTATGGATCAGCCCACTTTTGACATGTTAGGTAAGTGTGATTCAGAGGCCAGCTGGACCATACCGTACGATATATTTCACAACACCCGCAAAAATCTTCAGATCTGGAGGAAGAACTCTCAGTTCATGTTTAAGAAATCAGAAAGGAAAGTCAGGGGAAAATACCGAATCTGTTCCAGTTTAACTTCTCCTGATGGAAGAGTAAAGTCTACAGTACTTTTTTGTAAGAACTCTAGCAGTTATATCGTTATTAGTGTTGATCGTTTTATTTGCTTTTGTTTCAGGCGCTTCTTGCTACTGTTTCCGCAAATGACTTGATTGAATAATCTGTTTTGTGCTCTTCTCAATTTACTGGTAAAATGACTCGTTTGTCGTTACGTCTCGAATCTTAAAGTAGCTACCTCACGCTTTGAGCATCTTGAAAGATGGAGCTTAAATTTTTCATGTTCGCCGATTTTAATTCCTTACCCATCCGTGCTTGTTTATGGTATATTATTATATCTTTGGTGTTTGTGTTTTGAAAATCGCCTTCCATTTCCTCAATGAACCACTGCCAAGACTGCTAAGTATGTTGCCAAAATGTAGAGCAAAATTATTTGGGGGTCTGGAGCCTGGCTGAGGTAAAGTGATTTTGAAAAACTACCATAAGGAAAACCAATTGAGCAATTAAAAGCAGGCATGCTTTACAAGATAACGATTGGTTCTCGAACTTTGTTTGTTCTTTTTTTTTAACAGATGCTAGAAGATCCCTTGCAGTTGTTGCGTATAAAATGTCAGTGTGGCGGACGAGCAAGGTGATGGATTGTAAGGTAAGTGTTATTCTCTCATCTGATGACCTCGTTAACGACAGGAATTTAATTAAACCAGTACATGTATCCACTTGGGCCTTGAACTTCCAAGACCCGTTAGAGATCGATATTCTCCCTCGACGGGGAGAAGCCAAGAACATCAGGTAAGTTTGTCTTAATTGAGTGTTTGCAAGTCTAATCAGTGACCAACAAGTGGCTAAAGATCGCAGGAGTCGCTTGATTTTGTTTTATTTAGTTTAGTTTTTTGTTTGTTTGTTTGTTTTTTACTTGCCATGATGGGCAGGCCAAATCTATTCAAAGTTAATTGCCATTGTTTTGAAAGGAAATGAAGAAAATGTTTATAATGCAAAAGGATTTGTGACTGCGAAGCACAGTCAACACTTCAAAAATGCTAATAGTAATAATTCACTGCCAAAATATAATCAGGTATATAGCCGAATTTCCGTGGCATTAAAAAGGAGTCTGCTCAAACTCTGGAGAAGAGAGATGTCTAAATTTTGAATGCGTTAATTGAGTTTTGGTACACATTTCTTAAACCTGCGCGCGTGATTGGCTGATGACGTTTCAGACGACTATATTTGTGTGTTGTTAAAAGTCCTGTCTCAATACACTTTGCGTTCACTTACGTTTGAAGGATCTGAGGTTTAGTTTTTATCCTCTCAGATTTTTTATTTTTTTTTATAGCTGTAATCAAGACAGGTAACACGGCTGACAGTCGCAAACAAGAGTCCACAAGCGAAAGCTTACTTACTGCAGACCTCATCTCGTTGGCAATGGGCTTGTCAGTGGCTCAAGAGAAAAATGAACGAGCATTACTGGGCACCACACACGTCGAACATTTCAACGAACCTCCAGCGCTGCCGACACTTTCGCCGAAGCTACGGCGTTGCTAACCGAGCTCGAGGCGAAGGATGGCGAAGCTAGCACGACTGATGACGTAGACGAGTTGACAAAAAAGTTTGAGGTCGGTGGGCAGGAGGACTGGGAAAAGGAAATGATCAATCTCTTAATGTGTCCATTACACGGAGAACAGAACTGCTTACGACAAAATGTCAACAAAGAGAAGCCCGCATAAAATGAAGTCAATTGAAGTCAATTATTCAGTTGAACTAACTGAAACAGCGTTTTTGTGATCAATATATGGACACGGAAATAAATACCAAAAGTTGTATTTCTGTCTTGGCAAGTGCAAAACATGGACAGTAAAAAAAAATCATGTCGTGAGATGCGATTATCCGAAAAATTGTCATTTTCCGTCTTCCATGCCTTCACTGACTAAAATTAATTTCTCCTCACAGAATAATAGCATGATACGAATAAGTGTCAGGTTTTTGTCTTGATTAACCACTTTGTTTTCATAACAGTTATTAGAAGTCGTATGGAGTATGGTTAATGCATATTTTAATCTTGCGGAGGCAGAATTTCGTGCGGGAGCATTGAATATGCCCGCGCATACTGCTGTCAGTGACATTGCTTAGCAACTTAGTGTAAAGTTCTGACGCAATGCAGAGTCGCGCCAGTCCACGCCGGCGCTACTTTTCAGATCGGAATTCTGTAATGTTAGATTTATCAATTTTCTAACATGGCTGCGAGGCTTTCAGGACAATCTTAAAAATTGACTTAGGTTTATTGGTGTCTCTGTTTCCAAAGAAAGGCTTTAAACACAAAGAAAGCACCACGAAATATATGGCGCTTTCCATTCGATGAAAACTGCGGTTCGTATTCCCGGAACTTTTCAATTACTAACGGTATTGCATTTTACGGAATTTCCTAGAAAAAGAACAAACTTGCGAAGTATGCCAACATTTTTCAGAGATATTTTACCGGGAATTCGCGTTCGATTTGACTTCCTCTCAGAATTTTCTGTTGAAGGGTTCGATTTGCGGAAATTCAACAACTTCCGGATTTTGGGAAACATTCAGAAATTTTCGGAATTTTTGGTTGAATGAAAAGCTTCCATAGGAGTTTGTCCTGAAAAATCCAGAGCCATGTTATAAGATTTATATTCCGAATGTGGTCTATTTTTTTTTCCCCTGGAATAACCAATCCGTGTTTTTTATAGACGTGTTTACAGCATTTTGTAACATCAGCGTTCAAATAGGTGGATTATGCAGCTTTCATAGAAATACTTAGTAAATAGGGCAGTTATGCTTTCGTCTCGTACTAACGTCGGTAAAAATTTCAAGAACCGCTAAACGTTTTGCCAAGTGAATCTCGCTGATTCGTGTTATTCAAAAATAATCTGTGTTGCAAAAGTGCCACTTCGGAAGAAATGCGTTGTGAACATAAAATATGAATCTGAATAAATCTTTATTACGATTTTCTGAATGTGAAGTTCATTTTTAGCTCGTGTATTGCGGAAACAAGGTACGGGTTGTATTGATAGATCAGGTAATGCAAAACAGGAGGTTGAATTTCCCATCGTAATTACGCTGTTTTGCCGTCGCATATATTGTTTGAGATATCTAGGACAACATATTAAGTAACTGTTGCGCTAAAACTGAAAGTGCTTGTTCAAATAACTCAAATGAAATGGTTGTTAAAACTTCTGGTGAAATTGTTGATTGGGGAAAGTGTTAATGGCAACTTGTAACTGTTAGTGTAAACATCTGGAACTTACTGTGGTTATCTAAGCCACTGATTATATGAACTGATCAAGCAAATATAGAAGTGAGAATTTTTCCTAATACTTTATCTTCTAAAAAGGCTCAAAATCCCGAGATAAGTATACATTTTTCGACAAACACGTTCAGAGCGGAGCTCCATAATTATAGAAAAAAAACACATGTACGCATAGAAATAGGAACCCATGCAACTCTTTTCTTATGGTCAAAATGGCTAGCGGCATGGATCACAGGCGTGTGTGCCCAACAACGACGACGACGACGAACGACGACATCGCGCAACATGGCGGCCATCCAGCTTATACCAAGTCATGGAGTCTAGGATTACAGCATATATGTTTGATACTAGACATGCATATTATGTTCAATTGACAGCGCTCATATCAAGAGATCTACTGACTAGTATCACCTGGCCATATTGCGGGCTCAGGTTTAGAGCACGTCAACGTCGCTTGTTTTTTTTTGAAGTTGACCGCTGACCAAGTGCTGGTTTTCGTTCGGATCGCGAGCTCATGTCAGGTTAACTTGTTAAAAACAAGACAGGATTGTTGGAAAGCCAGTTAACGCTAACCCAGGTTTAAAAGTTAACCAAATTATAACCTTTTTTGCTATACTTATGCTTTTTTGC
>JAEMPF020006598.1:0-19206 GCA_022496165.2 Catalaphyllia jardinei
ATCACTTGACTCTGAAGATGACTTCCGCTCAGGTTGTCGAAACGTCAGTCACCAACAACAGTTCTTCTCAGAACTATTCTCAACCGGACGATCACACAATACGAACTAAAGCTAGTTATTGTTTTGTCCAACAATACTTCACAAAAGAAACAGTTGGAGGTGAATAACAAAGAATACGTCTATAGACTGCGCATGCAGTAGTGTTTCACAGGGTATAATGTGACCATAATGTCAAATTCATAATAGTTTCGAGTTGATTTTACAACATTGCAAGTTGCTGTTGGAGAGACAACTGATTTTCAATACCATAATGTTGATGTGACAGAGTTTAGAGTACTTAACAAAATGTTATTTTAGATATAATTTTATTAAACAGTTTTTTCGGAATGTCGATTGTTCAATGTTGATGTTTAGCCACCGTTCATTTTCTCAGGAAAACAGGTTTTCACAGGTTACAATAATAGCCCCCTCTATGTACCGAAATACATCATGAAGTTCTGCTCAAAGATTCTTTTCCAATTGCCATTAAAAGTGTTATTACTTTCGTCTTTTTTGAGGACAGGGGAGACAAGACATAACATCAAATATTAATGAAAGTTGAAATAACCAAAAATTCTGAAACAAAAAATGCCACATGCACGCAATATCTATTCAAAACTAGAAAACCCCCGACCTGAAGACAGTTTCAATTGATTTCCTATCATAACGATACCATTATGTCTTGTGCAAAACAATTCTTCCCAGTCCAGTTCATAGGGTAACAATTACCATACTCAATATCGTTCTCCCTTTCGGTAGCATTTTTACCATTTAGAGAAAATCTTGGTTATGTTGAATAAACCCCGCTAATTAAGAATGGCTGACTGTTAGGATCGAGAAACAGCGGTCGACGACCCATTTGGCAAATCGCTCATATTTTGCCCAAAGATCTCTTAAGGTGACCTAATTCTAAAAATCATATTTAAAAATTCCAGCGAGTTTTTAGTTTTTAGAAATTCGTGAAAATTTGAAAGCGCGGCCAAAGCGCGGTTTTTCGTTAGATAAAATGGCCGAAATAAGGTGCGAGGACGAAACGCTGCTTAGTCTTAAAATGAGTTTAATTGACTTCAAACTTAACACAACCGTGAAAAAACCATCCTTATTTATTCTTAGTTTTAAACTAATCTCAGATATGTTGATATGGTGGTTTCTCGAATCATTTTAAAAGCACCGTTGACGCGTGTTCAAAACAATTGCGGCAAAATACAGGTCATGTTTAAATAAAAGTGCATCTGGTACCTCACTTTTCGATTATTTTACTTTACAGCCTTAAACTCTTATCATTAAACATTTATCTTGCCACATTTCATGCTCGAACTCGCAACACTTCCTTCTAGGACATTTGAAAATCCATGTAACCTACTCAGCTCAAATGACACCAGACGGTTAACAAGTTTAATTAATTGGCTCGATTAAAAAAAGATTTAAAATTAATCTAAATCCCGTCTATTTATAGCTTAGGCCTTTGGAAAGATCCTCTCGCACCTTCTTGTCTGTGATCAGCAGGGTCATCTACTGCAAAAATTTGAATTTCAAGCTCGGAATTCCTCTGGGTAGTATCATCAGCCGAAATTCGCAAGCGCTTATGCAAACCAGGGACTGTGCAATAATTATCTGGAGGGGGTTTTAAGATTAATAGGGGGTGGCCTGAACTTAAACCAAAGCGCAGGGTAGGGGGGGGGGGGTAAGATGTAATTTCTTAAACATTTGTAGGGGGGTTAGAAGCTTCAAAAGATGAAAGATGCCCATGTGAAGCAAGGACAATACTACCTTGAGTACTTGAAGTTTTCATGTGGCCCAACCTGCGATGAATGCGAGGAAGAATGTTGGACAGGTGGCATTCCCATTACACGATCTCCATTGCCAGCCCTTGATCCGTCCTCCCCAGGAAAGTATCTCCCAGTTGATAAACCTCGTTTGGCTCCAAGCGAGGTTGATAGTATCCTTCCCAGTGTACAAGTGAAAAAGATGTTTGTTGAAAAAAAGTGACCTCTTCTGATAACCAGGTCATACGGCAAGCATGCTTAAAGCTTAACATCGACGAAAGTTCTTGCAGAAGATATCTTCAGCGCCTTGCATTCTTGGCTCTAAAAGCAGACTAAAGAAATCTGGAAAGAAACACCATTCCAGGAGATATTTGTTGGGAGAGCAGAGACGATGTTGAAAGAC
The DNA here is from genome assembly GCA_022496165.2 of Catalaphyllia jardinei. Lineage (NCBI taxonomy): Eukaryota > Metazoa > Cnidaria > Anthozoa > Scleractinia > Caryophylliidae > Catalaphyllia > Catalaphyllia jardinei. Next base: position 2,209 of record JAEMPF020006598.1, read on the forward strand.
TGACTAACAAGCAACTTCGGCTCTATCTAAGGCAAGAAGGTCTAATGGTATCTGGAAACAAGGCACAATTGGTTGAGCGAATCTGTAGCAAGAACATTTGATGAAGACATCGAAGATGATGATGAAAACATGCCCTCCAGTTCTCATGATGATACCTCAAGTGATTCTGAGGAGGAGTCAACCGAGTATGAAGGTGGTTCATTAGGCGACGATTATGTGGAGCGCAGCTTCCAACTATTATTTATTGATGATGCAGACATACCAGAAGTAGTGTAAAGGTAAAGAGGGGGTTGAAAGTAATCTCCCCTCTAGACGGGGGTGGACAAGAAGTTATTTTAACTTTAATTCATGGGGGTGCAACTTTATTTTAAGGCCCACTTTGCTAATTTTAGCCCCCCCCCCCTCCAGATAATTCATGCACAGTCCCTCAATTGACAGGTTTGCCCCAAGCAATTCAAACGCAAATTTCCTTAATCATAGACTCCTCAACATCTCACATTTTATCTAAAACAATTATGGAAAAAAAATAACTACCGTGTAAGCTCAAAGCAGTTCACAAAATAGATTCACCGTTTGAAGTACCTGAAATTATTTGCCAAATAAGAACTCGAGAAAACTATGTATACCTTTCATCCTTTCTTATACGGTTTCTCGTGTTGGTCGGTATGTCGAATGCTTGACGATGTACCAGGAAAATATACTTCGAGCTAAAATCTAGCAGATGCTCAAAAGAGTGTACTAGAGCGTAGATAAAACTTTCCAACAAATACCCCCCTCGAGAGATAATCGTGTACGAAAAAAAATAGCAAAATTGTTCAACTGCAAACAAATTCACGATCATTCATTGCGAGCTACAATTATCGTCCTTGGAATAACTAAAGACATACCCAAATGCCGTAGATCCACCTTACTGCTATACCAGAATTTAACAGAACAAGTCCTGAACCATTTAAAGACAGTAGTTACGAGATACATATTATCTTGTATGTGTAATTTTGCGAGGTTGACACTTGAGAATCGTGAAAACTGTCACGCAAAGCACACCGCCAATTATTCATTCTCTTTTTTTGAAAAAAAGAAGCAGTATAAAAGAATCATAAATAACTCAGCTGCTTCTTTGTGGAAAAATATTTTCTACGGAGAAAATTCTCTGTTTGCGAGATCTGTGTTTTCAGGTGATTAGTTTCCGATGGAACTGTTGGGCTGCGTCTGCGGGTAGTGTCGGAAACAAAGTAAATAGGATCATCTAGTTTTAAGCTGATAAAGATAAATTAATTACTTCAGTGGATTTGGAAAGGGTGATGTTTCGACCATTAGTTTTTCCTCCAAAGGATCTTCTTCCTCCACCTCTTCCTCTCCCTCTACAGAAATATTACGTTCCCTTCACCTTCCATAATTAAGAGATGTTTGCTAAAAACCGAGGGAGCCAAACACTGACAGTTCCTATGGATACTTTCGTCAAGTGCAGTTGTTAGTAATGTCCTTCAGAAGCGCTGCGTATGGAGGGAGGTTATCGCACCCTCACTGTAGCATATGCAGTTTCAGGTTCTTTAGCGTACTTTTAATCGCCAAGGCACAGAGGTCGAGCTGGTCGTATACAAAAGATGCTGGAGATGAATTATTTCTACAGCTTCCTAGCTTGTGAAATGTATATGAAATAATTCATATTTGTGCTGTGGCTGTAGATGAAAGAGAAGAGTGATCATCGCAGTAAATTTTCCAATTTAAGCAATTGGAAAGAAGAAGCCTGAAAAAAATCAGGGCTTCAACGGGATTCGAACCCATGACCTCCGCGATACCGGTGCGATGCTCTACCAACTGAGCTATGAAGCCACACATTGGGAGCAAGGTCAATTTAGTGCGTTCATATCTCCCGTAAGGAGTGAAATGATGTAAAGTGTATATGAAATAATTCATATTTGAACTGCGGTTATAGATGCAAGTGAAGTATGATCCTCGCAGTAAATTTTCCAATTTAAGCAATTGGAAAGAAGAAGCCTGAAAAAAAAAATCAGGGCTTCAACGGGATTCGAACCCATGACCTCCGCGATACCGGTGCGATGCTCTACCAACTGAGCTATGAAGCCACACATTGGGAGCAAGGTCAATTTATTGAGTTCATATCTTCCCGTGCAGTGAAATTTACTGCGATGATCACTCTTCTCTTTCATCTACAAAGCTGATAATCTCCTAGGTGAATATTACAGTAACATTCCCCTCGCACACATCCACAGACACCAGAAGTTTACTTTTTTAGTGTTCTTTGGGATTCTCTCACATTTTCTTGGCCAGCAACTCTTCGACGCCTCTCTGCCTCTTCGACGCTTTCTTCTTGTTTGCTTTAGTCTCTTTTTCAACACTGCCAATTGAGACTTCTCGATGCTCGTCCGAGTGGTCAAAGCTGAACAACCCTTCTGTCGCCTCCTCGACATTAAACTGAGCGTTTTCGGGGTCCACTTGCCGATTGTTCGAAGATACAATTTTCTCTAACTCATTGCCCCGATTTGATGAGCCATTAAAACTGCTTTGTGTGAGGAAAAGTTCTTCCTCAGAGTCACTCGTTTCTGCCATCCTTGCAATACAGTGTGAAAAAATGAAGTAGTTGTAAAGCTGTCGGTATTTTTTGACAATGCCCAAATCCCAGAGCTATTTTCCCAATCTTAAATTTATTGTAAAGCTTCTTTAGTATGCATATGGTTGTTTTGATCGTAAACCAAAAGCAAAAAAATAACGTCTGCAGCGATACTCACCGTTACGTCCCCCCTATTGTTATTAATGTACCAACCAGAGATCTATTGGTAATGAGACAAAGGGTTCTTTTGTTTTACGGTGAGCAAATTTGAATAACAAAACAAATTGCTCTTCAATGTTTGAAAACAAATTCCTGAGCTTGCAACATTTGCACAAGCGCCACAACAATCGGGTGAAACAAGTGCATATGAGTAGATTAACTTTGTTCTTAAATCTTTGGTGAACAGTGGAAGGAGAATGTGTTATCACTATGCTGTTATCCGCAGGAATACCCCAGAAGATTGCGTGGGAAGTATAAGCCTGCTGACAAACAGTATTGGAACGCGCACCGAGATTTGTTGTATTATTGTTCTGTTCAAGGAGAGGTGCTTTCACAACTAAAAGATATGTACGGTGGAACATTTAATTAAGGCCCCGTCCGCACTTAAAGGGATATTTTTTAAACTGCAGCTTTTTACTTCCACACGTAGCGCATTCAAATCGAATTCGCCTGTCCACATGCTTCCGATGGTATCTGGGTTCAACCTAGTAACCAGGGTTTCTCTGCAATAGATGGCCTTCAAAGCATGCGCTATAGAGAAACTAGACCTGCACCTTGTGCCGCCATTTTGTTTTTTGTTCGGTAAGAGACTGGACACGAGTTTGCTGCGTCATCGGATTCGAAAATTTAACAAATTGAATGTGATTTGGCGTTGTCTGTACTCTTACCACTGACTCTTATCGACAACGATACGCGTCATCATCATCAATAATAATGTCAACAACCGGCGCAAGTCCTCAGCCAGTCACAGTGACGCCTATATTACCCAAGACTTTGCTTGAGAAATCCAGAACGAAAGGAAAACCCTTATACAATCCATGTTCGCTGCTAAACAAGCTGGTCTCGTCGCGAAGGTAGTCAACAGATCTCTCTTTATTGATAACAATGTTTTTAACATCTCGAATATTCCAGTTGAATATCAAGTAGCTCCTACTTAATTTGCTATCTTATTGAAGACATTCAAAGACGATAAGAATCGACGAAAGCCGGGTCAGTGACTCTATCTCATCGAGAGAAGTATCCAAATTTCCTTTTTGTTCATGGTATTGTATAAGTGCTATGTAGTTGTAGTCTTGAAGTTTATTATCCTACACTTTCTTTGCTTTACATGTTACACAAACACGCTTCGGTTGAAACAACCACCTTCTTTTGCTGCTCTTTCACATTCTCGTAACAGACGTAACAGCCCATCAGCGAAAAAGTCAAACTGTTTCCTGTCGCAATTTGTTTTGAATCAATATAATTCGGTCGGAAGAAATCCGTGTTTACTTATCACTCCGCCTGGCTTGTGTTCCTTTGAGCCGCCAACAAAATGAACACCGTCAATACTGCCAATGCTTTTGACCTAAAATGCCTGTCATTAAATGTTAGAGGTCTTGATAAATCGATCAAACGCCGAACCGTTTTTCGCTGGTTACATAAACAAAATCACCATATCATATTTTTGCAAGAATCATACTGCTCCAAAAATATTGAACCCGTCTGGGAAAACGAATGTAGTGGCAAAGCTTTCTTTAGCCACGGCACAAACCATAGTAAAGGTGTCATAACACTAATTAATCCCTCTGTGAATTTCAAAGTTGAAAAAGTCATTCCAGACAAACAAGGAAGGTTCCTTATTTTAAAATTGTCACTCGAAGAGAAAAAAACTATCGTTCTCGTTAACATTTACGCGCCCAACGACGTCGCTCAGCAAGTTTCTTTTTTCAAAAGACTAAACCAACAACTCGAGGAATTCGCGCAAGATACAATTGTAATTGGTGGAGACTTCAATTGCGCACTCACTTCAAATGACAAAAGAGGCGGAAAACCTGTACCCAAAAAGGCAGCTGTTATCCAAGAAAGCAACACGCTTTGCGATTTGTATAACCTAAGTGATATATGGCGAATCCTGAACAATGACAAGCAGTGTTTCACATGGAGAACTAAATCGTTTAAAATTCAATGCCGCTTAGACCTTTTCTTAGTTTCTCAGGAGTTAATTCAATTAGCGAAGAAATGCGACATCATCCACTCACCCGAATCTGATCACTCTGCTGTCTCACTTGTTCTACAGTCCAATCACCTAAACCAAAAAAGAGGCCCGGGCTTCTGGAAATTTAATACAGCTTTACTTAAAGATGAAGCATACGTAACAGCACTTAAGATAAACATTCCAATCTTTAAAGAGAAATACAACGAGACTCATGATTTAGGTTTAAAATGGGACCTCATAAAAATGTAGATAAGAGGTTCCACGATCAAGTTCTCTAAACGAAAAGCAAAAAAATATCGAGATGAAGAAAAATTACTGCACAAAAAAGTAAATGACCTCCAAGCCAGAGCGGAAAATAACCCGCACAACAGAACAACATCTTACTAGAACTTCAACGTGCTAGATCACAGCTTAAAAAAACATCATGTTGACGAAAACTAAAGGGACAATTCTGAGAAGCAAAGTGAGATGGCATGAAGAAGGAGAACGCAACACAAAGTATTTCTACAGCTTAGAAAAACGACATCATGATATTAAAACAGTCTCAAAACTCAAAGTAGGAGATAATTGTTATATAGAAGATCAATTCGAAATCTTAGAAGAAGAAAAAAAGTTCTATGAGTCGTTATACCGCTCCACCAATATCAATGCCGAAAATTTTAAAAACTCGCCTTTTTTTATTCCAGAAAACGTAACCGCACTAAGTGAAGAAGAAAAGAACTCTTGTGAAGGATTGGTAAACGAAGAAGAATGCACGTTTGCGCTCAAGGACTTTGACAATAACAAAACCCCGGGCACTGATGGTCTGCCAGCTGAATTCTACCGATTCTTTTGGCCTGACATCTGTCATGATCTGCTAGCCAGCTACAACTTTGCTTCTCAGCATGGCATGCTTTCTATAAGCCACGACGAGGAATAATCTCACTTATCCCCCAAAAATCCAAGGATAAAACTATTCTGGAAAATCTAAGGCCCATCTCACTTCTGAACGTTGACTACAAGATTCTTACTAAAGTTATATCGTAGAGAATCGAAAAAGTCTTGCCAACGTTAATAAACCCTGATCAAACTGGTTATGTTAAAGGCCGCTACATTGGTGAAAATGTAAGGCTAATCTACGGCTTAATACATTACACAGATAAGCCAAACCAAAAAGGTATTGCAATCTTCTTGGACTTCAAAAAAGCGTTTGACTCCATGAATGGAACTATCTCATAGGAACACTTAAGCTCGCAATTTCGCAATTTCGGCCGCGACATCCAAAATTGGATAAAAATTTTCTGTAATAATGTTACTAGCTGTGTTCTGAATAACGGTTATGCCTCAACGTTTTCTCCTTGCAGTGGGGAGTCAGACAAGGTTGCCCGTTATCTGGCGTCCTCTTCGTTCTCGGCATAGAGCTCCTCTCTAGAGCCATAAAAAATGATGCCACTATTAAAGGTATGCAAGTCAACAAGCATGAACTTGAAAATAAGTCAATATGCCGAGGACACAACAGTATTTGTTCGTGACCTCGACTCCGTTGCGAGTCTATTGAAGATGTTAAACGATCTGAAAGAGCATTCCGGCCTAGAAAAAAACGCAACTAAAACCGAAGCAATGTGGTGAGGTGAATGGAAAGAGAGAATAGATGAACCTTTTGGTTTTAAGGGGTCAAAAGAACCTGTCAATGCCCTTGGTGTCTTTTTTTCTCACAACCAAGAAAGTGCTAATAGACTGAACTTCGGCGAAAAAATGCGTAACCTCGAAAAAAACGCTAAACACTTGGCAACGTAGAAATTTAACTCTTTATGCGGAAAGATAAACATAGTCGAAACACTTGGGATATCTAAATTAATTTACTCAGCCTCCGTGCTCCCTGTTCCAGATCACTATATCCAGGAAATAAATAAGCTGATTTTCAACTTTTTGGGGCAAGAAAACCCCCTTAAATAAAAAGAAACACCATAATTGGAGAAAAGAAAGATGGCGGTTTGAAAATGTGCGATTCCTTAGGATCATGGAAAAAGCGCTCAAAATAGCTTGGGTCAACAGAATTCAAGATGAGTCACAAGCCTCCTGGAAAATTATTCCTAACCAGGTCTTACACAAACATGGTGGTCTTGCCTTTCTAACAAAATGCAACTTTGCAACAAACACACTAGACCTCGATGACAAGCTTCCCACATTTTATAAGAAAGTGTTAGATTATTGGTGCGAGTTTAAAATCTCAACGGGCATCGACTGCAAAACAAATCTTAAAAACGAAATAGTGTGGAATAACAGGAAAATTCTTGTAGGGAAAAAACCTGTCTTTTACCAATCGATCGATATGGTATGACGCCGGTATTACCAAGTAAAGCGACATATTAAACCAAAATCATAATTTTTGAATTGGCATGAATTTGCCATGAAATTTAATTTAAACGTTCCTTTCACCACATACTATGGCCTGATTAACGCAATCCCAAAAAATTGGAAAGATAATCTTACAAACCCTATTCCAAACGTCACACACGACACAACTGTAAACAGCCAAAGAACCAGTTCTATTTACTCATCACTTTTAAACACTGTCTTCGTTCCTCCCACTGCCGAAACGAAAATTCTACGCCACGGATTTACAGAAAATAACTTCAAGAAGGTTTATCTTATGCTATTTAAAGTCACAAACGAAGTTAAAATAATAATGTTTCAGTATAAAGTGATTGCAACCCGCGCTACACTTTACCGAGACGGCATTTCAGAAATCCCCTTATGCAACTTACCTCACTTACTAATAAACTGCACACTAACAGTCAATTTCTGGACTCTGTTTGAAGACTGGTAGCACCAAAAACAAATGAACCAATAACGTTATCCACAAGTCATATACTCTATGCTGGCATGATAGGACAAAACATTGGCAAGTCCTAAATTATTGGGATCATTATCAGCAGCTGGGCATAGCCCTTTATATAACAACGACCCCTTGATTTAACAAAAACACTTTTATATAATTCACCTTCCTTACATAGCCGCCGCAAATGAACAACCCCTGCATGTAACAACCCCCGAATGTAACAACCCCTGGATGTAAGCACCCCTGATTGTAAGAGCCCCTGAACGCAGGAACCCCTTATCGTAAGAACCCCTGATCGTAAGAACCCCTGATCGTGAGAACCCCTGGTAAGAACCCATGATCGTAAAAACCCCTTTTTTAAGAAATCCAGGTTGTAAGAACCCCTGCTCGTAAGAACCCCCTGATCGTAAAAACCCCTGATTGTAGGAGCCCCTAATCGTAAGAACCCCTGATCGTAAGAAACCCTGATCGTAAGAACCACTGATCGCAAGAACCCCTGGATGTAAGAACCCCTATCCGAACCCCTGATCGTAAGAATCCCTGAACGTAAGAAACCTTGATTGTTAAAACCCCTGATCGTGAGAACCCCTGATTGTAAGAACCCCTGATCGTAAGAACCTCTTGATGTAAGAACGCCTGGATAGAACCCCTGATCGTGAGAACCCCTGGTTGTAAGAACCCCTGATCGTAAGAACCCCTGATTTTAAGAACCCCTGATCTTAAGAACCCCTGGATGTAAGAACCCCTGGATGTAAGAACCCCTGATCGTAAGACCCCTGCTCGTGAGAACCCCTGATTGTAAGAGCCCCTGATTGTAAGAACCCCTGATAGAAGGAACCCCTGATCGTAAGACCCCTGCTCGTGAGAACCCCTGATTGTAAGAGCCCCTGATTGTAAGAACCCCTGATAGAAGGAACCCCTGATCGTAAGAACCCCTGGATGTAAGAAGCCCTGATCGTAAGAATCCTTGGATGTAAGACCCCTGATCATAAGAACGCATGGACGAAAGATAACACTTCCCCTGGAATTGAAAACTTTTGTTCAGTCGTAATAAACTTTCACAAGCGATGAAACGAACTTTAATGGCTGACTTGGTTTTCCTAAAAGACAGTACAATTCTATTGCGAATAGTGACCTCAATAGTCCCAGATCAGACATGCAGTGTACAGAAAACAGACAACCGGCGTCGATGATCAATTTTCGATTACAGCCGCGCTCGTAACCGAGCGATTGCTTTAACTTTTCTTGAATAAGTTGTTTCAATTTAAAAAAAATAACGCATATGAGACCACCGTGCGCGCCTGGTTTATCAAATCGAGAACGCTTCCCATACTACAAACACATTTCTTACACATTTCATACATTTTAGAAATTCCTTGTATGTACACTCCCGGGGAATACTAGGGTGCCTCCTCGGGTTTTGGCCTCTTGGCCAAAACCCTGCGGGGGCAATTATATGGTGCATAGCCATTCGCATAGATACATGTACATTCGCAGAGATACATGTACATGTAATACGGATTTTGCGTGTTCACCCAATACTTTAACCACTAATGACGCCATCAGTGAAACAATTGAAAATATCACAATAAGAAAAGCACCATTTTCATCTTTAAAGGCCTTTCAAATTAAGCCAAGCTGTTTTTCACTTCACAGGCACTTTAACAATAAGGAATGTTTAATTGATTAATTAAAACTCATTTCAGTCTGGCTCTGTAACTATGGGTTGAAATCTACCCATACACTGAAAAATTGGTGAAAATATCATCGTACTTCCATTTCTCTCCAAATGTGGCTTACAGCGAGAAGATATGTTCAGCCGGTCACATCGAATTTTTGGACTTGGACACTCGAATGTGCCTCGAACAACGCTTGTTTTGTCACTTTTCAATACGGCATCCACTTTAATTTGAATCAAGCACTGGTCAAATGTGTCAATCCAGAAAAAACCCTATGTGAATTTCTATTTATATAAAGATGCCAATGGTCTTCAAAGTTATTAAAAAACGAGTTGGAGTGGTAGCTCAAAAATTTAAGCGAAAAGGAAAGGAGAGATTTTATAATTAACTCGTATTTGAGAAGAGCTAAATTATACAAAAGTACGTTATAAAATAATTGAAAGTTTGAGCATTAATTAAGGAGTACTGCTTCCAACACTTCCAATTTTATCGTGATTGATGTCACACCAGTTTGGATTAAATTGCCAATGGAAAGCATGTTACCCTCTGCAAGTTGTGCTGAGGGGATCACGGTGATGGTTGGTTTATTTGCCGTTTCCATGATACAACTGTTAAAAAGGAAAACCTAATATCAGTGACTAAAGCAATAAGAACAGATGTGAGTGAATCAACTGAAAGGTGATTTTATTTCAAGACACTTTTTCTGATGTTATATTTCTATCTCATTTGAAGTAAGCGGAGTTTGTGTTTGGCATACAGGCTTATAGTGCTGGTTATGGTAACTTCAATATTGTTAGGGCTTTATTGTATACGTAAATAACGGTTTATGTAGTGATGTCGTTGTCAACTTGTAATGCTTTGCTTAACATACCTTACACTCAAGTGAACTGGGTCAACACCCAAATAGTAGTGGAGATATGTCCTCCCATCAGTATCAGAAAGGATGCGCCACTTTCTATCCCACGTTTCAAAGCTTGGAGAGCATATAACTGATTGTGGCAGCACCCGTGGTATTTCCCACTTGAAAACAGTTACCAGAAATGTACATTTAGGTTTGGCGTTTTGTGTCACCTAAAGAGCAAATTTCAAAGAATGTTATTTTGGAATAATTAAAATTCAATCATGGTTATTGTTATTATAAGGGCAAAATTTGTTTATTTTATTTCTATTCCTTTTATTCCTTCGAATTTTTGTAACTGCTTTCAAAGTTAAAATGATCTTAGTATCATTCCAGTCCTTACCCCTTGAATGATGTTCCAAAGGAGGTCTTACCGGTGTTTTTTCATCAGAGAGAAGTGGCGCATTTGATTCCTTGTGATGTGTTCATCTATTTCTACCCTCCTCACTGTCTGCTCACAGCCTCTTACATCACACACTGTCACAGCGTTATCACAGTCCATGGTATGTGATGGAATCAAATACCTTAATTTCAAATAAAACGGTCGACGGTTATTCCTAATAAAGACCCAGTGAGTACCTTAATTTTTTAAAACAAAAGTAGAAGGTTTTCTTGCCCCCACCAAATAAGCAAACAAAAAAATTAAGAGAAAATCTAGAAAATAATTCAAATGGTATTTGATGTGGTGGCTACCATACGGTTACCAATTGTTTATTTCACTGAAGCTTTGCCTATTGCTATTTAATACTAAGAGGGAAGCCTTTTTGCAGAGTAGTTGCTCATGGATTTCGGATTACTGCATTTTCTGGCAAGCGATTTTGGTGCGTTTTGTAGCAATAAATGGCGAATTTGAACATTTAAGTGTTATAAGTATTAAAATTATTTACATTTCTGTTCTATCCTATTAAATTGAGAAATGAACTGTCAAATTAGCTATCATGAGTTGTTCATGGGTAGATGTCATCCAGTTTCGTCTCAGTCTGTATGACACCTGGAGCATAACTTTTTGGCCAACCTTCGCATTTTGCCTCTCTTGTGACTTTCTGCCACAAAAGCTCGATTTTGGTCATGGGTGTTACCTAATAGGTGTAAAACTTTGAGTGAGCACATCTCAGGCACTTTCTTCGATTTTCAAGTAGTTGAGGGGGGCACTATTGCGACATTTTCAAAACTGACAATATACATGTTTTGCATTTTCCTTTTAGATTAAGCCCTTGATCTCAAGCTTCGACCATCAATATTATCTGTTGAATAGACTAATGCAGTTGCAGCAGCATTCATATTCTAAGGATAAGGCTTTTCAATACTTAAAGCTATAAATCAAACCTTTATGCCGCCATTTTTTGGTTTTGTTTTGTTTTGGCTGTATTGTATTAACGGTTTTCACTTTCACACAATGAAAAAATAAAATCAAAACGATTGAGTCCTGACATTCAAAAATTTAGGATATTATTGGAGATTGATAGCTTATTTACTATACCATGTCTTAGGTCTTTGCGATATTTCATACTCAAATGTTTGACAAAAATTTATAGAGCTCTGTATGGAAACGAAATGTTTGCCCCCTGGAGAGGGACACAATAATGGTGGCAAGAAATTTATAAAAACATCTCGAAGTCAGATTGCAATCACATGACGTTTTCAAACATACGTAAAAAAATATATCTATATTTACATTTTCCTTTCTTTATTGATGACGTCACGTGAAAACAGAATTCATTAGGGACTGATCGTTTATTACTTCCCAGGGGTGAGGGGGCGGTGGTTTGGAAGGGGGGGGTACAATTTTAAAACAAGCCTCTTTTTGGGGGGTAAATTGTTCACTTATGAGAAACGTGTGGGGGTCAAATTTTATGACACATCAACAGCAGTCTCTTAAATAGGTTTTATAACTGAAACCAAAAAAGGAAAAAATCTCGCGGTTCTTGTTGTTTACTGATAATATTTAAAACGTGAGGAAGCATAGTCCTGTCACAACCGTGTGAGAAAACAGTTTGCTGTAAAAAAAAAAGAAACGATGGTGATAGTAAACTACCAACGAAATATGTCAACAACATCTGCAACTGTTGTTATGCGATATTGCTCTTCAGAAACAAGCGCCATCCAGACACAGCGCTGTGTTTTGTGCTATGGTTTGAGTGTGTGGTAGAAAGTAAGAAAATTTCTAGAGTATTCAGTGAATCTTATTGAGAATAGCTACATACGGTCCACAATCAGCTAAACACATAAATTAAGAGCCTAAAATTTAGCTGAACTTAACAGCGAAGTCGATCGCCCACTTTTTCGCTCGCGCCCTCGACTATCTGAGAGCCTGGAACAGGCTACTATGTAAAACAAAATAAAAAGTTTGCATGTGTAAGTAAGAAAGGGGAGAATTATGGCCTGGTCGGGAGTTGGGGGTACATTTTTAAAATAAGAATTACGAAGGGGGCCTTATTTTTTATATGAAAATATTTTGGGGGGCTTCAGTTTTCAAACACAAAATTTTTTTAAAAACCACCGCCGCCCCCCACCCCCACCCCCTGCGACGTAATAAACAATCGGTCCCTTACGGCGAACAGTTGCAAAATCTCTTATCGAAAGAAAGCATATCATAAAATAACCTCTTTACATCTTTTCCGCAGTTAAGTGGGCACGGCACTTCTTTTAAGCCACACATCGTCTGGATGTGACTTTCTTCGTCTGCCCTTTTGAATGTCAAACCACATGGACATAACACATCCGCCATTGAGCAGTTTGCGCTGTGGGCATCTTCCTCCCTGCGTCTTACCATTGCCTTGCACTGTTTGCAGGGGCCCTCCATCTCTTCGCAATACTCCATGTGGTCTTTTGCATTGTTTAGCTTGACTTTCTTGCTGCACCATTTGCATTCTCCGTCAACCATGCTGAGGAAGTTGTTTGCAAGAAGGTTTTTACACCATCCCTCAACAGGTTCTCGACAACTCTCACATTTGATCACTCTCCTGGCATATTTAGTTTTGATCTTGTTTACACACCATTCGCAAAAACTAAGGCCGCATGTTGTAGCCACTTGGGCATCTAACAAAGGATTTTTGCTGTAAAAGAAAAGGCGAATGGAAAATGTCTGGTAAGCAATCCATCATTGACCGCGCTGGGCAAAACACAACCATTCCTGCATCCATTCCGAAATATTTTCGCACATTAAAAAAAATAACTTACCAAGTGTCGCATAGGTACTGCGCCTGAATTTTGTCGCTGAATTTGACGTGGTCAAATGGAGCGAGACTCATTGCCATGCTTTATAGCGAATTCTACAAACGTTTGAAGACTTTGAACAGCTGAACAGCCTCACTTTCACCTTTCCGACGAAGATGATGAAATCCTTTCCTGTCAATCTCGACAATTTGTTAACAGATCAGAGTGACATTTTACAGGCATTCGAAGCCCAATAAATGTGCCTAATACCAATAAAACGAGACTACCTAGTTTACCAGGACAGAAGGTCGACTCGTGGACTTTTTTTTGTGTAAATGACAAAAATGATTTGTTACTATCAAAATCACTAGAGAGGTAAAATTCCTCTGGGGCTGCGCCAATCTCAATCACTTGAGTTAAGAACTTTAATCACGCGGACATCATTCATTACAAAGCTTCACAGAGCTTCGTGATTTTCTCTAATATAAACTCCCTGCTTCGAAACATAATGCAATCCTTCAAAATTAAACAAAACCTGCTTTTCTTAAGGCTGAATACTAGCTTCTCACGGTTTTTCCGACCCTGCTGGCTTCATAGTGTCGCTATTGGGAACGAGGTTGTGGAAAACGATGTTTACATGGCTATTGAGCAAATCAACGCTGAAAGACGGTCACTGTTTTACCACTCTAGTATAGTTCGAAATAGAATCGCCTCCATCCTCGTCTTCTAGGTTCTTTTGGTCCGCGCAACGCGAAGCCAGTGTGTTTTTTCGTTTCGTGCCAAATTAGACTAAGAAGGTTGCATGCAGGCGGAAATTTAATTCTGTTATTTTGTCGAGTTATTTCCGTCTGCATGCAAGCTAGGGCAGCTGGCAACCTCGTCCTAGCCTGCGTTCAGACCCCCTATTTCCTTCCTCATTTGGGTGTAATTCCTCGCGAGTGAAGCCTGTGATTGGGGGAATATTTAACAATTAGACCCGTAGCCCGAACGGGCCCATGAATAGCCCATGAGGCGAAGCCGAATGGGCTATTGACCCGTGGCCCTTGAGGGCGCAGGGTCTAATTGTTTTAGTATCACCCAACTAGTCGGACAGAAAAGGCAATAACAAAGTTAGCAAATGCAAGTTAAAGAAATATTTATTTGGGGGAAAAAACGAAAGAAAAAGCGGCGAATTTCGCTACTCGGTGACTATTACTATTAGACCCCTAGTAGCGTAGCCAATCAAAATGCAGGATTTGCATTAGTCCACTAGTTGGGTGATACTAAATATAATTATATAATAACCAAATCAATGCGCGCGCTCTGATTGGTCAACCAGCTGTGGGTTATTGTGCCCGTAAACCCACAGAAAAATTGTGCGTCTTCTGAATTATTATATAAAAGCAATAGACCACAAGTTTTCTATAGGTTATAGGCTGATAAACCACTTGGGATGTCGAATTCTACCAACATCCCGCGTGGTTTATCAGCTTATAACCCACAGAAACTTGTGGTCTATTGCTTAATTACAAATTTTGTAGTTAATTCGCTGTTAATGAATTTTTAATTACTGCGAAATATTCGCTCTATATAATATATAGAGCATTTTTACTGCGAAATATTTTCGTACTCTATAGAGTAAAACAATTACAAATTTTGCATTTGTCAAATTACCGTGTGATTGGCGGGCCGCGAAAACAAAAGCACTCCGCCGCCATTCTCATCCATGGTCCCTCGTGTCACGCACTCTGGGAAAGGAGAGAGTGTGTGACACGAGCGGCGCATACCGTCTGAGAATCAGCCTACCAAATGTCAGGCAGTTCGAGACTCGTTCGAGGAGAATTCTAATATTTTCGTTCATTCAGTCCGGTGGAAGTGAAATAAACTAGTAAACTACCAACGGCAATACAAGGACGTGAAGTTGATAACCCACAATTCCTGTCTGATTTGCCACTTTTTGCCGAGAGCCTTTCTCGAAATAGCTGTATAGTGAACTCTCTCTAAGACGGATACCATTTGGACCGACTTCACCTGTCCGTCTTAGAGAGGTTCCGGCTTATAAAGAGTAGAGGGAATGTGACACCAATAATTCTAAAATAATAAAGCTAAACCGATGCATAATGAATATACATGGCTGTTTAACGTCTGTCTAAAGTCATTAAAACTACAAACTGGGACAAAATAATATTGGAAAATGGGTTATTTTTTTGTGTGTCTGTTTGAAATCCCCAAGACCCTAGCTAACTCTTTTCAGCGAATTTAGTTATGTAGTGAGAATTTTGCTTCTGTCATTCGTAATTTGCTGTCCTTTCCAGCAGCTACATTCTGTATTGGGGTAGTTTTCAGTAAAAACGCTACTTCACAGGTGTCCGTTGACGGTTTTAACGGTGTCCGTTGTCCATCTTAGAGTGGTGTCCGTCTTATAGGGAGTTAGGCTACAGTAAACTGACTGAAAAACGGCCTAGACCAACACAAGGTGTCCGTCTTAAAGAGGTGTCCGTCTTATAGAGGTGTCCATTAAGAGAGAGTTGACTGTATATTAAAAAAAACCAGTTTCACTTTTTCGGTGCTAAAGTCGAAGCCATTGTACCACTTGTGATGTCATCAATTTGGGCCTCACCAGATATTCTTGATAATCAGTTTTTAGATAGCGCTAGGATAGACCTACCCTCACGACTGTCCGTTTTGGATATCTACTGCATTTTGACAGAAATTACTGAAAAAAAAATTACGGAGCCTCCTTCTTCCAGCTTTGAGTCCAAGTCAACACAGTTTTACATGGTTGATGCGTGTGTAGAGCTCCATTCGACGTTCGGCAGGTCGAAAGACTGAATGTCATCATCACTCCCAGAATTTTCAGCTTGCTGACCATATAGCATCGCATCATGACTCGCAATCATTCCTGATTGTAAGATACTCAACCTTTTAATTAAGATGCCTCAATCTCAAAAATTTGCAAGGATCTTAAAATAAGTTAAGGTAAAACAAGTTATCTTGACTGAAATAACATTTTCTTTCTTAAATTAAGATTGAATCGTAATACACAGTAAAAACCCATGTATAAGAATCTTGATTTTAATAACCTGTTAGGCTAAAATTTTAAATTTAACTCCCCTCCACATAAGAACCTATTAAGGCTAAAACTTTAACTAAGGTTGTTATCAGTGGAGTTGCTGTAAAAGTGTGAAGTATACCGTAGAACTGCTGAATAAAGATCATCATATGCTTATATTGAAAAGTCACTTTATACCAACGTATGTTTTCTTTCAAGCCAAAGTACCGTGCTGTGTATCAACTTTGTCTCTGAAATGGCAGTTCAGAGAACTGACTATGAGTTTGTTGGGGCATATGTTTGGTTAAGTACATACCGGCACTGTACTGTCTTTAGGCATTATAGTGTATAAATGATTTATATTGCTGTATGAGATGATAGTTATACTTATATTTAAACGAATTTTATACAAAAATATAAGAACCTAATTTAAGAACCTTAGCAGCCTAAATTCACTTTAAGTACCATTTTATTCGAACCTGTTTAGGCTAACTAAAAAAGTCCAGGTTCTTATACGCGGGTTTTTACTGTACTTCTTGTTCTAAGGCATGTTCACCGTCTCAAATGAAGACCTATTTGCTTCTTATTTATTTGTTAGTCTTAATTTAAGAGGAAGTAAAATTTTATCATTGTTAGTTAAGATGGCT
>JAEMPF020006598.1:19216-54262 GCA_022496165.2 Catalaphyllia jardinei
CAACAGCGCGCGCTTAGTTCTGTGTCTACATCGAGTTATACAAATAGGCTTTTTAACCAATCAGCGCGCGTACTTCCTTAGGACTGTTTTCTAAATGTGTTTAGAGCAGTCAAAGTATTCAGTGGTGACCCGATTTTCTTAAACAAAGAATGGAGACCATTACTTTGCTTTTTACACGACGTAGAGCTTCTTCTAAAGAACTAGCATAATCAGAGAACTTTAAGGTCATGTACTTTGTTGAATATGAATGGAAATTCGAGAACAAAAACTAGTTGGATATGTTTGGACTATAGCAGCGTTAAGGCCCAATAAGTGACAACAGGTTTATGTCTGTAGATGCTGCTTGGTTTTGTTTTTTGTGAAAATCCAACAAATTGTCTGTTGCTGATAAATAAGAGAACAATTAGTTGCGTGTTTTATACAGCTAGTAAAAAATGACAATTTGGACTTACATCGAACTCATATAATATTTACGGGTTAGAGACTGTTGTGAGTGTTTTGTTTTCAAATACACGCACGCGCTTACTGTACAATGAACGAGAAATTTTCAATACTGCACGAAGCGAAGCTGAGTGCAGTATTGAGAATTTAGAGTTCATTGTACAGCAAGCAAGTGCGTGTATTTGAAAACAAAACACGAAATAACAGTCTCTAACCCTTTTAATATTCAATCTGAGTTCACTGCTGGCGATAGACTTGCAATGGCTTCCCGCCCGACCTGGACACTGCCCAGTTTTTATGGGTTATTGTAATAACGTACTCTGTCACTTTGATGTCGTTAGGTAACGAGAACTCACGTGATCAATTTTAACCAATGACGCGTGCGGATTTTAGACAGTGCACGAAGATTGAATATTAACACTAGTTTTGGAATATGTTCAAGGTCGATTTATGTTTGAGAACATATTAAAAGCTTAGCTGAAAATCTGTCATTACAGCAGAAATAATCAGAAAAGGTACGACGACGCTTTTAATAATCAACTCGAAAAAAGATTTCGATTTAATCGATTGAGTCAAAACTCCTTGTCTAGTTCGCAGTGTAAAGTTTCACAGTGAAAGAAACACACATGATGTTAGTAGCCTTTTGGCCGAACGTCGGTGAAAATTGTTGTAGCATCTCAGCACAAAAGACAACGAAACAAATCTTTGTCACGATTTGTTGACAAATCTGAAAACACCGCCTCGGACTTAAAAAGTGCACGCGCTGCATTATGCAAATGAGCTACTCCTACGCGTCAGACTTGCCTTTGCAAAGTCGCCAAACGAGCAGAAACAACAAGAAACTATCAAAAACACGATTTGGTTATGATAAAGTATTGTTTGGGAAACTCACGAATTAACTCGATACCGGAGTAAAGAGTTTTCTTACAGAACTTTCCTCTACAGAACAAACACAACAGTTTACGCGTATAACTAGCCGGCGAGGGGATTTTATTCATTCACAGCGCGAAATTAAAGAAATTCTCGACCCTGAAAAACACACCTTTTCCATCAAATCAGAGCTTAAAAGTACATAGAAGAGCCCTGGTTCTTCTTCTCTGCCTTACTCCCTGCCATCGCTGTGAAAAATCGACAAGAGAATCTCGCAACTCTCACCATTTGATCACGCAACGTGATAACATCCACGCAAGAGCCCACGACACGTGCGTGGATCAGCGCGGATATATTACGTCAGGATCGCGCAATTTGTTCTAAAAATAGAAAACTTGTGCCATATCATGGGCCCGCGCGGATCCCAAGACTTACGGTCTCCGTCCCTGATTATGGCTCATGATAGCATAAATATCAGGGTGGGGAAAAAAGGGTGGCGGACTTGACTTGGAAGATGTGATCGTCGACCTTTTAGACAATAGGTGTTCTTGAAACCGATTCACGCAACTTGTTCAGTTATTTTGCATAGTCAAGGGCTTGTTACATATCCATGTCAAGGAAAAAGATCGTGTCTTGGGGATCTTGTATCACTCAAAACGCGAATTTAAGGCGACGTAAAACAAAAATGTTCAAAAATAGCGAAATTGATGTGTTGCGAAATATACGAACCTGAAAGCGTCGCGAAAATTTCATGAAATAAGCAGGATGGGCTAAATCGCGCTTCAATTGAACAACCAAGACTAAGGCTTTATTTCTTGTACGGTCTCCTTACCAATATTTTAGTAAACCTTGGAGCGAAATAGTTTTTTGTTCATTCACCTCCCATTCAAACCCGTGCTCTCCAGTCTAATAATTCAAATTCACGCAAGTGAGGAAGTAGTATTGTCGAGTTTCCTCTCACTGCCAACTTCTTTCATTATGTTTTTTTTCTTTACATGTTTCAGTGTTAAACTTAATACCTTTCCTTAACATGAAATGAAAGCAACTCAGCCTCCATAACACAGAGGAAGAAGGAAATCCTTGCACCTTAGCATAACAACCGATCATTATGTACCGGTCAATTCCAAAACCGCCCATGCCCCCACGGGGCAAAGCACGGGGCATTTGACTTTTTGGTCAAATTCCCCGCTATGGTGCCAGTTTAGACGGTCAAATGCCCCACCCGTTAGAGCTTCAAGAGGGTCAAATTTCCCACCCTCCGGGCATGTTAAAGCAACTGTGGAAACAAGTCCTGCAAAATTTTCAGCCAATACGAATTTCTTGTTCAGCTTGTCTTCGCTCCAATATAAAACGACAACAACGGAAAAATCCGCGTAGAATCGACAAGAGCAATGACCCGTGAACGCGGCTCACTTGCTGAATCAAAGAATTGCGAAATCCTTTTGCTTCCGACCGCTGACAGATATTATGAGACAAAAGTCAAATACCACACCGGGCGGGCCTCATTTTGGGTCAAATTCCCCACTGTACGCGAGTCAAATGCCCGGGGATTTCCCGGGGGGGAGGCGATGGGCGGTTTTGAAATTGACTGGTACATTAATTGGTTTGGAATATCTAATTAAAATTGTTTTAAATGTTATTTTCATTTTTCTTCCGAGCTGTAAAAATGGAATTAGAGCACTATTTTTAAACGCCTGTTTGATGAACTCTCCAAAAAGCAACATCCGACATTCTTTTTTCGTTTTTGAATGTTTCTTGGCTATAGGAAAACGAAATTTTATGGTTTTTGTTTTTCTCTAAGAAATCATTGAAACTGACAGTCTTTGTTTTGGTGGAAATAACACATTGAGAAACAACATGGCGGCGTTAGAAGATCCATGTTGTTGGTGAAGACTTTGTCCGATGGTTTGGTATCGCGAACAGAAACTTTTAATTACTTAGAAAGGTAAAATGATAGATGCTTTTGTACTAGTTTAAAGGGGCTACGTCATGGTAGTTTGAGTTATTTCTACCATCGACAAAATTACCTTTAAATTGAAGGAAACCTGAAAATGATACTTTAGAAAGATAGAAAAACACTAAAGAGATAATAATAAACCACAAAGGAAAAAGGATGGTAGTAGTATAGGAGTTGGGGGTCTAAGCACATTTCCAATACTGTTCTCTGTTCTGATTTTTTTGTGCTGTATTTCTCAACTATTTTTCCAACAATTAATCAACTGCTGGAAAAACTAAATGCTTAAACCGAATAATAAAATATTTATGAATCAAATGTTAAAGAAATAAATATAGGAATAATATATTGGAATCTTCAAAACAAAACCTATGATCTAGGTCTGGTACCACAACCCAGGATCAGACGGCTGAACCAAATATAGGAATAAAAATATAGGAATCAAATGAGGAACCAAGACCAAAACCCGGGACATCAGTCTGGAACCAAATCATGAAAATTATGAAAACTATCTGAAAAAATCTTATATTTATTTTTAACCGACTTTTGTGACCGACTTTTGTGACCGACTTTCTCGGAAAACCAGATGTTGTATTTGGGGATTCCCCGCTGAGAAGTCTAGACATGTCTAGAAAAACAGGAAGTCGATGATGTCATACAATAGGGCGTTCCCCCAGGAAAATGAGACATTGATGCTATTGTTATCAAGTCATACGATTGTCATATGACCTATAGTTTTTGCTTACAGACTTGATGATGGTGAAATGATATGTCCATTCTGTGATCAACAATTAGTAGAAGTTAATAAAGCAGTTGAGCAATGCTGTAGTGAACAGGATGTGGAAACTGTAAATGGTATGAATACCTGCATGAATTGTGGTTTAGTTCATGGTTATGATTTTGTCACAGAGAACTTCAACTTCTATGATAAAATGTATTTGATACGACAAAAATCAATATATCATCGAAAATACCATCTTGATAATGTGATGAATGGTATATCTTTTGAAAATAATACCCATTTAACTTATAATCAAAGGAAGCAGATTCACAAAGTATTCATTGAGATTAATGGTATTCTTCATGAGGTCAATGATGGACGCAAACGGATGATTAGTATTAAATTTATTATAAAGCAATTATTCAAGATGATGGGACTTCCTCACAATGATATCAAAGTGACGAAATCAAAGAGAAAATTGAAAGATTATAAATAATATTGGTAAAAGGTTATATCATTGATAGGTGATAGAATCCAATTGATAATTAACAAGTGAATTTTTCATCATATTTAATGAGATACTTGTCAACAATGGGACTGTTGGCTGTCACATAATCATCAATGTTCTTAATCGTATTACAAATATAAGATGAATTGTAATTTCCACTTCTCATCATATCCTTTATCTCATTCAGAAGATGTTGATAGCTTTGGTAAGCATAAGTACAATTTTGGATCTTGAGATCAAGGGCTTTATGAGACATCCAACCTTGAATCAGAAGTGCTGCTGTACTGATTGCAATCAAACTGATGCCACCAGTTGCTATACTACTTGCTAAACCTCCAGATGCAAATATGATGGATAATGAATTCCCCAATAATTTCCATTCTTTGAAACGTTTCAATGCCAGCTTGCAAGCAAAACACTTTTTATGATATGCGTGGTAGTAAGATTTTAATTCTTCAACCTGTTCTTCTGTTAGTTCATCTGAAATATGATTCCAGTTGAATATGTTTTTCAATGGTCCTTTATTGTGAATTGTACCGTTCAAAGTGTGAATACTTCTTCGTGACTCTTTCATATATTAATTGTTTATATTATTCAAGGACCCATATACTTTATATAAAAAGTACTATGATTTGAGCCTTCTAATTGGGGACTCTTATTATTTATGATTATTTTAGTGTTCTTTAATATTATTTCAACATGATCTACCCGATTTTTATCAATGACAATTTTAAAGATGGCATTAATGGTAAATGGTAAAAAAGAATTACTATAAACCAGATAATTATTGAAAAGAATAACATAATTAGTATCATCAAGAATTTTAAAATGTCCTCCATATCTAACATTGTCAGTATAAATGATATGACACCAACCATCAAGTTTTATCCTTAATTTTGTATTATTGTTTGGAACTAATTCAAATGGAAATGATATTGATGGTTTCCATATGTGATTTTGTGGGAATTTGACGGTCATTTCATTGTTATGTTTTAACTGTTCAACATATGTGAAATACTTATTTATATTGATTTTTGTATCCAATAAATCCAATTGTGATTTATTGACTGCATCATTATCTGCAGTATCATCTGCAAGGTTTACTATCTTTTTAGAGTTCATATCGATTGGTACCTCATACTTTATGAAAGAATTATCATAATAATAAAGACGATCTCAAAGATTTACTGATACATTATTGACTTGACCTTTAACACCATAAACAACAACATAAATAGTAGTTTGGGGATCAGTTTTACTTTTCAATCTTATGTCAATATCTAAATCATCAAAACTGGGAAAGATGATGTTTTTTGATAATTGTATTATGCTTCTTGTATTTGTTCCATTTATTTTTGAATTTATTTTGATCACTGATAGAGTTCCACTTGATGCATTTATCTCATCAATTGTAATACCATCTTCAACATACATTTCATAGACCATTGTGTAAGAACCTTTTGGTAGATATACCAAATCAATTGACAATCTGGAACTATAATAACCTATACTTGAATCATAATCAATTTTGAATTCGTAAGCTTTTTTATTCACTGAATGAAAATCTTTATTCTGAACTCCAATTTTATGAATGTCATCATCATCTTCTTTGAACTCATCATTGTCCATCACTCTTTTGAATACATTTTCTTTTTCAATTGACTCAATTGAATTCTCTTCTGATTCTTTTATTTTCTTATCAATTCTACCATTTATAACTGTATTATTATCAACAATTGCATTAGCGACAAATTTTACATTAGCAGCATATGTGGCTTGGTAATCTTCTGGTTCTTTCAAATTAATTATATTTTGATTTCCCATATCTAAATTTCCAGTCATTGCTTCACTTCCATCTGTTAATAAGTAATCTATCTCAGAAATGAAACGGACTAAATAGTCTCGTGTACTTTTTAAAAGTTCAAAATTAACAGCTTTATGTTTTATTTGTTCATAATTTGGATTTTCACCATCGTCTTCAACAATTGTTTTAACATTATCAATGAAATGTCCACCAGCATTAAAATCTGCATTCATTGCTACTGTGCCATCAACATGAATAAATTTGTCTGTATTTGCAGCATGTGGTATTTTAGCAATTTGAGAATCAACAAATGCTTTACTGACTAAACTGTTATCATCAAAAATACCATCATAATAGGGTTCACAATTGTTTATTATGTTTTGATTGAGATCAAAGTATTGTTTTCCATCTTCATCTTTTAATTTTATAAAATCTTTTACTATAACACTATATTCATCATCTGGTTGATGATCAGAGACATTATTAACACTGAGAATATAATTGTTTTCCATATTTAGATCTCCAAACATTGGTCTGCTTCCATCTCTGGGAAGTAATGGTGTGGTGTCAATAGATATATTTTTTTGTACTTTATTAATTTTTATTGATTCAAAGTTACATACAATTTTTCATAAACACCCATAATTCACATAGACAAAAACAAACACGGTACATCACATATTTACACACGCAACTCACAGTTCCTCTTAACTCTCTTCTGCTTCTAAATATAATACTAGTTAGTACAGCGCAGCAACAACACGAGATTCTATACCAGTCTAATTGTTTTTGTACTTGCCCCATTTCATATTATGAGCTTTTAGTTTATTATTTGATTTTGCTATCATTGTCTCAAGTTGGTAAATCAATTTAATTTTGGAGTTTAATACGTTAATTGAAGGAAGAGATTTGTTCTGTCGACAAGAATATAAATATTGTTTAGCAACCATTAAAATATGGTTGATAAATAGCTCGTCTTCGCACCTCAGAATACCAAACATTATATCTTTGTCAGAAAGGTGTTCTATCTTTACTCCTTGATTATCAAACCATTTTATAACCTCTGCCCAGAAATCCTTAGTATAACGACAGCAAATAAAAAAGTGCTCCAAGGATTCGTTCAATTCACCACAAAAAGAGCACGCCGGAGATGGAATAATACCAATCTTGTTTAGAAAGGAATTTGTAACAAGACACCTGTTAAGTAATTTATATTGAAATTCACGCAATTTTGTATCCAAGGAAGTACGAAATGGCAAGCTGTAAATCTCTTTCCATTCTAAAACATCATTAACAAAAAGGGTATTAAAATTCAGTTGGGCAGTCGGTGGAGTGATGACTCCATTTCGAAGTTCTCTATATAGGGTCTTTGAGACAACTGTTTCGATTAAAGCATTTTTTCCATTAAAATTTAATTTAATTTCATTACGCAAATTAAAAGGCTCTTCAGCTGTAAAAGCAAGCGTGTTTAATGATTCGCGCCATTCAACTGGTAAGGCATCGATTACCGAGATAAGTTTAAATGTATCTAACGGTGAGATGTTCAATGCTCTCAACTTTTCACAATAAGCTCATTATTGTTGGAGATTAAGTCCCCCATTCTAAGAATTCCTTTTTCTACGAGATTTTTAAAATACACAGATTTGCCATCGATACAAATAAATTTATTGTTCCAGATAATAGCTTTTGAGAGATCTTGTCTACTTTGATCCTGTGCGCTTAAGTGGTTGGCAGCGGAGCATTTTGCGAAACTTTTTAAGCATTCTTCATAAAAAGCTGGAAGCTTTACGGGCAATTTCTTCAAATCAAAATCGCAACATAAGATAAATTTACCCCCCACAGGTTCAAGATAATGCAGGAGAATTTTTTTCCAATTGCTCGGTTGCATTGATCGCTTGCTAATTTTTTGAAGCAAAGGACTCTCTGAGTCTCTATTATAGAGTCTAAATGTGGGGTCCGCCATCTTCAATGTCACTAATAAGAGCGAAGCGCTTGACTTTGTCCTTCCCCCTCCAGATAAAATCGAAGATAATTTTATTCACATCTTTCACAAATTCCCTATTTACTGATATCAAACTCGCGCGATATAGGAAAATAGGAATAATAAAAGTTTTAACGATTTGAATTCTTCCGATGATAGTCAAGTCTCTCCACCTCCAAATTCGCAGTTTTTCTTGAATGGAACTAATTAATTCATCAACATTTAATTTTTGTTTCACTCGAAGGTCATAGGTGAAGTGCACTCCCAAAATTTTAACAACTTTTTTAATTTTTAAATTGCTTGAAACGGCGCTGACTTGTTGTGGAATATAAGCGCAATTACCTAAAAGTATTATTTCTGATTTGTCGTGGTTGATCTTCAGGCCTGAAAAAATTCCGTAATCTTGTATAAGCTCAAGAAAATTCACAACAGAACGATTGTCCTTCAAAAAACCAGTTAGGTCATCTGCGAAAAGGCTCAATTTGATCTCTTCATTATTTACCTTAATACCACAAATGTCTTTACTATTACGTATACTAATACAAAGAATTTCGAGCACTATGATAAACAAGTAAGCAGAGAGGGGGTCTCCTTGTCTTACTCCCCTATCAACTGGAAAGGGCTGGGTAGAAAAACCATTGTTTATGACACAACTTGAAATATTGTTGTAAAATGTATAAATCCATTTCAAAAATGATGGGCCAAAACCAAAAGAAGTTAAAGTACGAAACAAAAAATCTCTACTGACAGTATCGAAGGCTTTTTTAAAATCTATACAAATCATTCTCCCCTCAAGATCATACCTTTCTGAGAATTCCATGACATCTTCTATCGTTCTGACTGCGTCGAAAATAGTCCTTCCCTTAACATATGCACATTGATTATAATGTATGATATTTGGTAGGACATTTTCCAATCTTTTAGCAATAGCTTTTGACCCTATTTTAACGTCCACATTGATAAGTGAGATTGGTCTCCAGTTGGACAAATTCCGTTTGTCTTTATCCTTTTTCTCAATTAAGGTAATGATGGCTCCCTTCTGGAATTTGACAACTCGCCATAATCATAAGAATAGTTCAAACTGTCTACCATCAGATTTTCTAAAGTGTGCCAAAAAGCTCTATAGAATTCAGCCGTCAATCCATCATTACCTGGTGACTTGTTATTTTCAAATAGCTGTAGACTCTTGTAACACTCGTCAACTGTTAATTTTCCCTCACAAATTCGAGCCTCATTATTAGCGAGTTTCGGTATTTCATTGTCTGAGAGGGTCACGTTTACAAAGATTGGAATAATAATTTTTTTAGGATCTGTGATTAGCACACCTTCATCGTTAAAAACTTTTCGAACAGAACTTTTAGCTTTTTTGTGCGTTTCCAGATTTAGAAAATACTTATTGCTTTTTTCGCCTTTCTCGTACCAAGTGGCTTTTGATCGAATAATGGCTCCTTTTGCTATCTGTTCATAAATAGAATCATATTCCATTTTCAACATTTCAAGCCTCTCCTTATTCTCAAAGGTTGGTGACTCGTTGCATTTTTCTTCGCAAATCCTTAGAGAGGTCTCGAGATCAGAAACCTTTTTTCTTTTCTTGAGCGCTTTTTCTTTACTATACTTTATTGAAGCTTGTCTAATCCTATACTTGATTAAATCCCATAACAGTCTTTTGTCTGTGACTTCATCGAATTCCTTTAACCACGTAGGCACACTTTCATTTATCAATTTAACAAAGTCGTCATCATCGGTAAGACTGGCATTAAATTTCCAAAAAGAGGGGCCGTATTCCGGTTTGTCTAAACTGTTAAGATGAAGAAAAATTGCCGAGTGGTCAGAGTTGATTGAAGGAATAATATCCGATTTTTCAATATCATCCTGGGAAGTATCACTGATTAGCCAATAGTCAAGTCTTCTCTGAATGAAAGGATTTTTTTTTTGCCTCCATGTAAAACGTTTAGATTCCGGATTTCGAATTCGCCAAATGTCCACTAAATCAAAATCGAGACATAAGTCTTGTATTTGTTTGACAGACTCTTTTTTAAAAGGTTTTCCACCGGAACAATCAAGGTCAGAGTCCAGTGTAACATTGAAATCTCCACCCACAATTATCCTATGCTCTTTGTTTACGACGAAATCTTCAATGTTTTTATTTAAATTTTCAAAGAAATGGCATTGGTCTTGAACCTTATTGGGGGCATAAATATTAACAAACAAGAACAACGAGCCTTGTACTTCAGCTTCCATTATAATTGAGCGGCCCTCGCTATCCAAATTAATGGATTTTAAACTAAAATCAAGGTCACTTCTCACTAAAATCATCACCCCACAACTATGATTAGAACCATGTGCAAAATGAAGCTTACCTTGCCATTGCGTCTTCCAGATATCTTCAACTTCTACGGTGCTGTAGGTTTCTTGAAGGAAAATGATATCGTACTTTCGCTCATTAAGCCAGGTGAAAAGAGCTTTTCTCTTTGTTAAAGAACGAATCCCTCGAACATTAAGAGATAGTAATTTAACATTTATATACTCCTTCTCGAATGGGACAAATTAAAACTAGTTATGTAAACAAGTATCTCGCATTGCCACTGCGCATAAATTAATATATGGTAACAAAGGAGGCCACAAGAGATTTCTACACAACAACATAATAAACAAAAGAAGCAACAAATACAGAACATTACACAACAATATCTTACACAAAAAGTATTGAAATGGCAGCTGAGTAATTAACACCTATAGCTGCCTCAGGGATTGGAACAATTATTTGGATCTAAATTATCTTACGCAATCCCCCCGTTACAGAAAACAACACCAAAATCAAATACAAATAAAATTGTTCAATCTGTAGAAAAATTGTTCCTAAAAAATCTAAAAGTTCAATCTACAGAGGAACAAAACTGTCCGTCAATAAACAATTTGTCAGGCTCAGGTTTGCTAAAAAATGCAATCTTTCCTTCTTCCCTTGCTTTCTTTAGCCTTGGCCATTGCCTTTTTCTTCTTTCACTGATTTCCTTGGGGAGGTCCGAGTAGACCTTTACATCAGTATCGCTCTCCAGCTCACGCGCTTTTCTAAAAACCAGCTCACGTTCTGGAAACCGCAAGAAACGAACGATAACTGGCCTGGCCTCTCCCATCTTCTTCCTACCAATTCG
The DNA here is from genome assembly GCA_022496165.2 of Catalaphyllia jardinei. Lineage (NCBI taxonomy): Eukaryota > Metazoa > Cnidaria > Anthozoa > Scleractinia > Caryophylliidae > Catalaphyllia > Catalaphyllia jardinei. The sequence goes on from JAEMPF020006598.1 coordinate 30,648, forward strand.
ATGAGCTCTCTGAAATTCAATGTTCTCTGCATTTTCTAAATCCAGAGCTGTTTTGAGAAATTTACGCATCACTTCAAATGTATTCTCGCGCTCGGCACCAGTAGTAGATTCGGGGATTCCAAAGAAGCGCAAATTTTCTCTTCTATTGTACACCTCTTGGTACAACAATTTATCTTCAAGCTCTTTGATTTTATCTTCATTCTCCTTGTCTTTCTTCTTTAGCCCCTCAATTTCTGCGTTTGCAAACTCCATTGCATTTTCAATACAATTCGTCTTCTCTTCTATTATTCTGGACTTCTCGCTCAGCGTGCTCAGACCAGTTTGAAGGCTGTTAATGGACCTCTCCAAAACAGAGAAACGTTCAAATATACCTTCGAGCCTCTGTAGTCTATTTTCGACGCTTGCAAGCGTTTGACAGATCATTTCTAGTTGTGACCAGGAGCCATAATCAGGGATGGAGACCGTAAGCACGCGCCATTTCCAGTACTGGGGTTGGCCCCATGATATGGGACAATTTTTCTATTTTTAGAACAAATTGCGCCATCGCCTGCGGCACACGCGCGTACATTGCTGCGAGGATTTTTGCGATGTCGCGTAGAGGATAATGGCGTTCGAAATTCCCGAAATCGTTTATGCTTTTGGCCCACAACTCAACGCCTTTATCTGTTTATGGCTGTTGGAACTTTACTTAGTATTTTCGCCGTAAGTTGCTCCAGTTTGAGTGAAGACAATGCCGAATTTAGGTATTTCCCGCTTCATAACGCAGATTAAATTGAGTTCCGCTGCTCCTTTTATAAGAACTTCAGTTTAATCCAGTCTAAAAATTCACATATGAAGAAGATTAACAGCTTTAATTTTCCATAACACAGAAAACAAACTAGTTGGATATGTTTGGATATAGCAGCGTTTAGGCCCAATAAGTGACAATAGTTTTATGTCGGTAGATGCTGCTAAATTTTGTTTGTGAAAAAATTTGTTGTCGATGAATAAGAGCGCCCGCCGATGCGTGTTTTGCACAGCTGGAAAAAAATGACAAATTGGATTTCGCACTTTATGTGAAAAGGTACATCGAACTCATACAATATCTGTAGTTTTTGAATATGTTTAATGTTGATAAACGTTTGAGAACATATTAACAGCTTAGCTGAAAATATGTGAATACAGCAGAAATGATCAGAAAAGTTACGATGACACTTTTAATCAACTCGAATAAATATTTCGATTGAGGCAAAATGTAAAGTGTAAAGTTTCTCTATGTGAAAGAAACACACATGATGTTGGTAGGCTTTTGATGAACATTGGTGACAATTGTGTAGTATCTCAGCACAAAAGACAATGAAACAAGTCTTTTTCACGAATTGTTGACAATCTGAAAACACCGACTCGCACTTGAAAGTGCACGCGCTGCACTATGCAAATGAACTACTCGTACGCGTCAGACTTGCCTTTCAAAAACTCGCCAAACGAGCAGAAACAGTAAAAAACTATCAGAAATAGGTTTTGGTTATGATTAAGCATTGTTTCGCAAACTCACAAATTAACTCGATACCGGAGTAAACAGTTTTCTTACAGAACTTTTCTCTGCAAAACAAATACAGAAGTTTACGCGTATAACTACTGAGCCACGGCGAGCGGATTTTATTCATTCACAGCGCGAAATTAAAGAAATTCTCGACCCTGAAATACACACCTTTTCCATTAAATCAGAGCATAAAAGTACATAGAAGAGCCCTGGTTCTTCTTCTCTGCCATATTCCCTGCCATCGCAGTGAAAAGTCGGCAAGATAATTTCGAACCTCTCAACATTTCATCACACAACGTGACAACATCCACGCGAGAGCCCAAGACACGTGCGTGGATCAGCGCGGATATATGACGTCAGGATGGCGCAATTTGTTCTAAAAATAGAAAAATTGTCCCATATCATGGGTCCGCGCGCATCCCAAGACTTACGGTCTCCGTCCCTGATTATGGCTCCTGTTGTGACGCAATCCTTTCTGTCATATTCAGCGCTTCCAACACTTGGTCGTCTTCACTTTCGTCACTTGTTGTGTTTATATTTGGGTCAGAACGTGGACTCTCGCAGATCTTTTTTCCTTCAGGAGAGGAAATATCGCTATCAAAACTTAATCTTCCTTTGCGTTTATAGCATTGCGCCATAGACTGAGCACATGGACATAAAATGTTGAAATTTCGTTGAAGAACTGCACGGGAGGGAAACACGTACGTCTTCACTCGCACATGGTCGCCCCAGTCTCCTCAATATTGATTTTTGCTATTTCTCCATCGACGTAAGATTTAGTGGCTTTATCAGCAATAGGAATGTTTTGTTTAGCGTTTTGAATGTCGACATAATTCTTATTAGCAGCATTAGCGTATGCTACAGGATCACCTAAACCATCAATAAGATTGCCATTGAGATTTAAATTCTCAAAATAGAGAATCATATGATTATCAACAACATCACGGACATTAAAAATAGTATGGTCGAAACTTGTCGACTGTTTACCCTTAATCACTCTTGAATAAAATAGAAATTTTATATTTTTATTGTAATGAGAACCATAATACCTGATTTGGAATTTTATCCCATCATCTACTCCAACTCTTCCATCAGAAGTGAATTGAATAATTGATTTAGTATATTGATTGGATATTTTGTCACTATCGAATGTATTAATCGTATAATGACTGTCACCATGGACATGGACATTAAAAATTATTGTATCATCAACAAGAAAACCACCAGCATCACCAATAACGAATATTTCAAAAACAGAGGTATAAGTACCACTCTCTAATTGATTACCTTGCATTTTTATACTGGACCATGCTTCTCCACTAAAACCAGTATCATCACCTTCTTTCTCAATTATATAAGCATCATTATGCGCTTTATGATTTTGAAAAAAATTGTCTGGTGATGTATTTGGTGGTGACCCTACAGTTAATTGACTCTTGTCACCAAAGTCTTTATAAAATCGAAAACTTGGTTGTAAATGATAATTATTTTGACTGACTTGAGTATTTTCCTTTAATACTTTTAAATTAACAGCATCATTATCGTCAATTGAGTCAGCTATGTTAGTTAATCGCTTCCCTTCAATATCATAATTACCATCATCTGTTAAATTGAATCCAACACCTGGTAACCCAGGTAGTCCACGTTTACCAATGGCTGATGATGAACGTAAAAGTCCGTTTGAATAACTCATTTATATTAATAGATTATATTTTTTCATTGAAATTTTTGGTGGTGAATTTTCGTGGCTCATCGATATATACAAAGGAATATGGTTCCTTGGTTGCTTTTTCATATGATTCTTTTGAAATACTGTTTTCACGGCAAATTAAACTCTTCTCATTAGCACTTGGAAACTCATAAATGGAGAAGTGAGAACAATTCAATCTGATGTCTTTTGGCATCTTATAGTAGCTTTGACTTAGATAAATCACACTACAATTTTTATGCCTTCCTCGTATAAAATAGTCGATTAATGGTTTTTGGTTTTTATCACATACATAATCATCAAAAATGACGATTTTTTGTGAGTCAGAGTCAAGATCTTGAACTGGAATAATTTCATCATTTCTTGCTTCAATAACATCATAATCAACCTCATCACTTATCGGCTGAAATACATCCATGAGATTCTGATACTTAGATTGTTCTAAATTTTTGGCATACAGATAAACTTTATCAAAATAAAGCAGATTGTAGATCATATGCATTAATGTGTTTGTTTTCCCTGAACCACTTGGACCGCAAATAAGCATCCGAAAACATTGATGAGGCATGAAATCGTAAAGTTGTCTAAAGTTTGAGACCACATCGTCTTCAACATCATAATTCGGTATTCTCATTATATTATATTGGTATATTAATTCAACATAGTGTTCAACACGGTGTTCAACATGGTTTTTAACATTGTGTTCAACATAGTGTTCAACATATTTTTTTATATTTGATTTGTCATTTTTGTGTAAAGTAATAATATAACAAAAATGAGTTTGCTTAAATGGAAAGAACTTGCAAAGAGTAAAACCAAATTAGAAAATTAGAATTGATCATTGGTGAAACCGTTGCAGGCAATACATCAATTAAGATGAGAAATACAGGAGTTAATATACTGGACACATTATTGAGAATGTCAACAATTAGTAGACAGCAATATAATAAATTGTATAATCAGTATTTCAAAGTATAATTGTGTAAAGTTATTATATATACATGGATCGCGAGATTGTTTTATCATCATACAGTGTCAAAGCTCAAGGAAACAACACTCCTCAGAATTTTATAACCAAATTCAACAGGCCCATAATATTGGATAGCAATTCTCAATATGTAGTTGGCTTGAACCGAATCATTAACATGTCATTCACATGGTTCAATGTAAATTCATCATACAACAATCAATTAATAAAGTACAGCTCTGATAACGGTTCGACATTTCACAACATTACTTTCCCAGGAGTCTGGAACTATACTTACTTTGATACATACGCCAAGGACATAACGAAGATTGAAAAAATTGTACCAACTGGTCCCAATACTGTTGATTATCCCATCACTCTTGAATTCGATAATACAACATTTAGGGTCACAGTCACATTAGCCAAGAATTATCAACTTGATTTAACTGCAAGCAATTTCAATGAACTGATTGGGTTTAATAAAGAAATATTGAAAAATCAACAGAATATAGGACCAAAGGTGCCTTATCTCAGTCAAGACACAGACATTCTTAATATTCATTGCGACCTCATCAATGATTCACTTGTAGACGGTCAAGATACAGACATCATTTATTCCTTCTCAACCAGTGTGCTTCAACCTAGTTTCTCCTTTACCATCGAACCGAGAAGAGTTACATTAAATTAATCCAATCAACAAGAATAATATAAATAGTATCAGGATACACATTACAGATGGAAAAAGGAGATTAATTAACCTGAATGGAACTGATACATCTTTTTCATTAATTCTAAAAAGGATAGAATAATATAACATAATATTATAATGAAACCATTTGAATTCACCAGGCTTTATCATCCAAAACTCGGTATTTTTTTGGATAAACATGTAGGATCAGGTATTATCGTTGATAATATTTTCAAACCAACGAGGAGTGCTGCGTCATCTGTTGTAAAAAATTTCGCCAAGAAATCAGGTGAGAAGGCATTAAAATCAGGTGTTTCACATTTAAGCGAAATGGCAAATAAAAAGAAATCTGAGAAGTCAGGAGACTTGATAATGAAAAAGCTTAGGAATATGAGAATTGGTGATGAGAGACAGCAAGAAGAAAGTACAGATATGATCATCGATAGACTGATATCAGGATCAGGTTTGAAAAGAAGGAGGTAGAGTAAAATTATGTAATATATTAATATAATGGCTTTCAGAACAAGTGAATATTTGCAAAGATGTGAGTTGGTTCGATTTCAACTGAATGATGTTATTGAGATCCCACAAAACAATCAACACCAGAAAAAAATGGGTATAAGTTCACAATCAATGATAGGTCTGCGTTCTATGATTGGTATAATGCTTATTTTGAGGTGCAGTTTCAGTTACAGGTATTGGCTGATGGTACAGGTGTTCCAAATGCAACCAGATCAACAGTTATTAATGGAGCTCATTCATTAATTAACCATTTGACAATAAAGAGTGCTGGTAAGATTGTATATGAGACTGATAATCTTCATAAAGTAACTTTTGTCAAGAACCTCTTAGAATACAGTGATGATTTCAGTAGATCGGTGGCTAAAGATAGTTTTTGGTATCTAGATGTAGCAAATTTGGATGATATGACTGCTGCTGAAAATACAGGATTTGAGGCTAGAAGGGAGTTGACGAAAAGAGTGAGTGAGGCTGGTGATGCTGATGGTGACGTCGCCAAAGATGTCAATGTAATTATACCTCTTAATCGATACGGTTTCTTTGAAGAGTTATATGATAAAATGTTGGTCCCAATGCAACTTCAGTTCGATATACAGTTACAGAATGACACAGAATTAATATATAAGGTAGCTGCAGCAGCTGCTAGTCGAGTGGTGGTTAATAGATTCTTACTATGGGTTCCGAGACTAGTACCAAAGGACACTTTATATGATAAGTTTATCGAATCCTTTTTGTCAAAGGGTTCTTGGACGTGTAAAAGAGAATTGTATACAGCTTCCAATCCAACACAGAGCAGTGGATTCTTCCAGATCTCACCAAGTATTGACAATGTTGTTTCCGTCTTTGTTTACCTCCAACGAAATAAAACAAACAATGAAAATACAAATCCATACCACTTCGATACTTTCAAACTGAATGCGGCTAATGATAATAGCAAATGATGTAACAGAGAATTAACTCTGAAGTGTAAATTTTAGTGCTAGTTTAACCCATGAATAACCCACTGGGCGTTAGCCCTAGTAAAGGGAATCGGGAAACCACACGAGGTAAAGAAAAAATCTTTTGACCTCGGTGGGAATCGAACCCACGACCTCCGTATTAGGTCTACCGTCACTCTACCGACTGAGCTACGAGGTCGGACAGAGAAAGTCGGGGTCGATTTAGATGATGAATCGCGGCGAAGAGAAAGTAAGGGTACATATGAATGTTGTGCCGCGTAGCACTATGGACACAAATGATGTAACAGAGAATTAACTCTGAAGTGATGATAATAGCAGCCTAATATCATGTAGATTGGAACATGGAAATGGAGTATTCTATCCAGAAACTGATTACGATTCAGAATCAAAAGTAAGGATCTTCAACGATGTGATGTCATATGGAATGAGAAAGAATAATTACAATAGTGGTACCCAACTCAACATGTCTAATTACAACTCCATCTATTCTCTCATATATTTTGATTTGTCCTATCAAGCGGATAAAGTAACTAGAGACCCAAAACAGTTGATATTCAGGTATAAACTAAGTGCAAATAGTACTGTAAATTTCAATGTCCATGCTATTGTCCTATATGATGAGACTATCGTCATCGATAAGGTGGGAAATGAATTAGTCATAGTATAAAAGCATTGATAAGAATGAGACATTCTTAATTCAGATATGTTTTATAATCAAAATTATATAACATATATTATATATAAGAAATGACTCAGCTTTTCGCAATAAATGTTAAACTATCAGAAAATCAGAAGAAGAATATTGGTGATGCTAATAGTAAAAGAGAAACAGTCGTCATCAGGCTAACTAATGACTCTCTTCATGGGAATGACACTCTACATGTCCCAGCTACAGTGAAGAAGAGATTGGAGAAGAATCGGAAATTGAATAAAGGTATGGACATCAAACTTTCCAAGACCAATATCAGAAAGCAAGTTGGTGGCAGTTTACTAACCTCAGCTCTGGCTCTTGCGCGTGCATTTGGGCCAACCATTGCGGAAACTATGGGGTTGGCAGCTTTAGCAGGGGCTTCCAGTGCAGGAGCACAACAAATTGTTAAAAAGGACAAAAAATGGACAAACTGGAGGTTTCCTCATTCCACAAAATAAGATTGATAAGCTTATTGCAAACAAACACCTACTAACTGTAAAACAAAAGCAAGATATATTGAACGCTCTTCAAACAAGTTCAGGTGTTCACATAAGACCAACAAAAAAACAATCAGGTGGTTTCCTTGGTACTCGCCAGTATTGGGATTCCAATGGTTTTGAAAGCTTTGACCGGAAGGGGTGCCCCCAAGATTGGATCACCTACCCAACCTCCTCCAAGGGGAAGAGGAGCTCCGAGAATGGGTGCATATAGGTCGCCACCGTTTTTTTGGCAGTTGGGGTGACAACCAAGTTGGTATGGGAAAGAAAAGACAAACAAAAAAAAGGAAAGGGTCTACTATTAGGACCAAACAGCCCGTTCAATCAAATTCTACTTCTAGGGGCAATACTGTGAAACCTAAATTCAGTGAAGACATCCCATTAAGCAATCATGATCTGCTAAAATGGTGTAGATATCTCAACATCCCAATCAATGATGTTTTATCAAGAGATGGGACGGTTCCACATAATCATAACCAAGCATTATTTATTTACAATCTTGAACCATCATATATTAGTGGAAGCCATTGGGTAGCTACTTATGTAAAAGATGGTGTGATAAATTATTTTGATAGTTTCGGAATGCCTCCTTTTCAAGAAATGGTAAATCATGCGAAAAGAAAGAATTTAACTCTGCTTCATCAAAATAATCAAATTCAAAATATAAATACAACCACAAGTGGATACTTTTGTTTGTACTTTTTGAATGAAATGAATAAAGGAAATTCATATTATGATTTACTAAAAGTGTTCAATATATATGATACAATGAAAAATGAGAGATTCATTGAATATTATATCAAAAATATCTAAATTATGTATATAAATGGTAAAATCATATTGCGTAAAACAGAAGAAACAAACTGAATGCGTTCCAGGGACCGAACGATATGCCAAAGCTAAAAATGGGCGTATGATGTTGAAATGCACTTATGCTGAATGTGGGATAACAAAGACCAAATTCGTGAAGAGTGGGAAACAAGGATCAGGATTTGATGAGCTTATTGTTAAAGGATTGGCATCAGGTGCTAAAGGACTTTTCAACTTAGGTAGAAATAAAGCTGGTGAAGCAATAAAATCAGAGACTACCAAAAATAAAATGAAAGAAATGGGACAAAAGTATTTGGACCAAATCATTGATTCAGTCGCTGATGATATGTCAAAAAAGATATCAGGTAAAGGAAGAAAGTCGGGAAACTGATTGAGCCCTCACAAGCTGAGGGCTATCAGATAGGAAAAGGATTACCAATACCATTTCCATTTGTTGATTGGAAGAAAGCTTGGAATGTTGTCACTGCACCTGGATTGTTCAAAGGACCTGAAGTGAGTGCAAAAGAGGGTAGAGCCTTAGTTGCTGAATACAAGAGACAATACAAGGCTTACAAAGATGCTGGAGGCAGCAGATCACACAACTCATGGATTAAATGGAAAGGTTATGGTGGAGGGTTAGACATCCATAATGCCATTCTCAAGGTTGCACCCAAAAAGGGTTTTGTGATGCCTGGACATAAGTATACAGGGCCTGGAAACCCTCTTGAAGAGCAACTGAGGTATGATCCTAATACTGGTCAGATACTTGAGATATATCAACAACCAACAGGTAGAACAGATGCAGTCAGTATGCAGCATGATGTTGATTCCTCAGTTTGTGGTAATAAACCAAAAGGTGATCAAGTGAAGTGTAAAAATGAAGCTGATCGTAAGATGGTCAAAGCTCTCGATGCAATTCCTTGGAAAGATCGACAATGGGGTCATACAATAGCTCGCAACGCTATAGCAGCTAAGTCCAAATTAGGTATGGGTGTTAAGAAGCCAAAAAACGGGAAAAGCCGTCGAGTGAAGAAAACTGGCAAGAAAAATTAGTAGATGAGTTACATACACCCATAAAACGCAACTTCACTCGGCGGCGTGTAATCACAAATCACATTGATGAAATATGGGCGAGTGATCTAGTTGAAATGCAACAGTTTAGTAAATGGAATAAGGGTTACCGATATCTTCTAATGGTTATTGATGTATTCAGCAAATATGGTTGGATCGTTCCATTAAAGGATAAGAAAGGCGAATCTGTCACTGAAGCATTCAAAACAATATTCAAGGAAGGTAGAAAACCACAATATCTATGGGTTGACAAGGGAAAAGAGTTCTATAACAAACATGTGAAAGACCTATTAGAGAAAAATGGGATACAAATGTATTCAACTGAGAATGAAGAGAAGTCATCAGTAGTTGAAAGATGGAATAGGACAGTTAAATCCAAAATGTGGAAACAGTTCACAGTTCAAGGTAATACAATGTATCTAGACATGTTACCTGAACTAGTAAAACAATACAACAACACAAAACATTCAAGCATAAAAATGACACCAGTTGAAGTTTCAAAGAAAAAGAATGAGGTTATAGTTTACTTCAATTTATATGGTGATATGGAAACATCAAAACAGAAACCAAAATTTAAAATAGGTGATAAGGTCAGAATATCTAAGTATAAACGGAATGTGTTTGATAAGGGTTATACACGAAATTGGACAGAAGAAGTGTTCACAGTTGATAATATCCAATACACTAATCCAATAACATACAAAGTAAAAGATCTCAGAGGTGAAGATATTCAAGGGAGTTTCTATGAACCTGAATTATTGAAAACCAAACAGGATGTTTTTCGTATTGATAAAGTCATTCGGAGGGATTACAAGAAGAAACAAGCTTTGGTGAAGTGGAAGGGATATGGTGATGATTTCAACAGTTGGATTCCAATGAAGGATTTAAGCATACTATGAAAATGATATAAGCACAAGTTATGTAATCTTATATTGATAAGACGATATAGTATGATTATCATATTATATCGCGAATTACAGTTATCAAGACTGATCATTGCTATTCATCAGTAGCCAAAAATATCATTATTTTTTACTATTTTTGCAATGTTTCTTGTGAACATATTTATAACCATTATTGTATACTTTGTCACAGTTTGGACATCGGTATTCCTTGTTTCGCCATTTTTTAATAGATTCCAACTGGTGTTTCTTCCTATCCTCATCTGATAATCTTCGTGGTCTGATATTAGTCGATTTTTTGTAATCAGCTGGTAAGTCTTCTTGTTTGATATATTCAAATGCATAAGGATGACCATCTTTCTTCGACACACCTGATTTGCAATGATTGATACCCTCACAAGCCATTTTAACGATCCCAGCATTGATGCCTAAATGTTGATTGACTGAATACAAACTGTTGAAGTATGAAACTTCATTTGTATTCTTATTAGTTGCTTTTATACATTTTTTATTTTTACAATTATTTGCAACAAATGAGTAATCCCTATATTTGGTTGATTTCTTAAGATTTTCTGATCTAGTCAAAAGTTGGAGATTGGATAACCTATTATCATCTTTTTTATTATTAATATGGTCAATCTCTTTTCCATCCGGTATAATACCATTAAAACACTCGAAGACAAATCGATGGGTTTGATAACTCTTAAACCCAGATTGGCCATGCTTTCTTACACAAACCATTAAATAACCTCTATGATTTTTGTTCCCTTTGTGAGGCACCTTCTTAATGATATTGATGATGTTTCCATCACTGTCTGCAGCATATAAGTCATAAGTCGGATGAACAGAAAAAACACACTCGTTTATTGTAATTTTCATCATTATAATATAGATTACATAACCAAACCTTTATATGAATTATGTAAAAAAAATTTTCAGAAAGACACTTAAAGATTTGGCACTATATAAAATTATTACAGAAAAAATGCAGCGAAAAATTATCCAAACCAATTATAATATGAAAACCCGCGATCTCTCAAAACTAACCAAATGTCAACTGATTAATTTATTATTAAAGCAGAATGAGAAAATAAAACTATTGTTTCAGCAAAATATGAAACAGCAGCGCAAAAAGAACAATATAATTCTTTCACCACCAGAGTTCGGGAATGATTACAAACCAATTCCAGCTCCCAGGAAGAATGTAAAACAGATGGTGCAGGATTATGAAAACAATATTATTAATCCACCATTAGAATTTGGGGATAAACCAATCTCATTGCCAAGGACCAAGAAACCAGTCCCATTGCCAAGGACTAAGAAACCAGTACCATTGCCAAGGACCAAAATAGAGGAAACTGCTAGAGCCCTGAAGGGTTACACAAAGTCCTTCGAAATCAACATCGGAAACAACAAAGACCCGCTTGAACAACTACAAAACACAAGAAAGGCCATTGAATATCATATTGTGAGCATGCTCACATCAATGAAAGGTCTAAAATTCGTTGAAACGCTTGTAGTAACTTTCAAAAAATTAGCAAAAGATGAAATAATATACAAAACCGCATACTTCAATAGCAAACCTCTTACCATCATCAACAACATACAAAACCCTAAAGCGTTACAATTATCAAAACAGCAAATCTTAAATATGATAGCTCAATGGATTTCTGAAAGTTCTGGTTGGACCATTGAATCTGTTGACAATCACTATATTAATATTGTACAATATCAACCAATGAAAGGCTCTTCATATATCAAACTTCCAGAAGAACTCAGACATCATGAGAAGGGATTGATCAATATGAAAAATGAGGATAATGAATGCTTCAGATGGTGTCACATCAGGTGCTTAAATCCTCAAGATAGAAACCCACAGAGGATCAAAAAATCAGACAAGGAATATGTTAAAAATTTAGATTATTCATAAAGCAGTACAATAAAATTGAAAAGAAAAATGAGATCAACATCAATGTATATGGATACGAAAACAAACAACTATATCCTGTCTATGCGTCAAAAGAAAAATATGACAATCATATGGAACTATTATTAATAACTGAAAATGACAATAAACACTACGTATTCATCAAAGATTTCAACAGGTTTATGTTCAACAAAACAAAACACAAAGAAAGGAAGCACTTCTGTATGTATTGTCTTCAGTGTTTCACCTCTGAAAGAGTCTTGAACAATCATAAAAATAATTGCATCCAAGTAAATGGAGCACAAGCAGTAAAAATGCCTGATAAGGATAACAATATCCTAAAATACAATAATCATAATAAAGAACAGCCTGTGCCATTTGTGATCTATGCAGACTTTGAGGCTTTAACAGAAAAAATATCTGGTTGCCAACCCAATAATAATAAATCATATACAGAGGCATATCAAAAGCATGCAGACTGTGGATACGGTTATAAGGTTGTCTGTTGTTACAATGATAAATATAGCAAACCAGTTAAAATATACCGAGGTGAAAAGGCTGTTTATAAATTCATGGAATGTTAGAAGAAGTTAAATATTGTAAGAAGATTATTAAAAAAGATTTCAAAAAATTTTTAGAAACAAATGATGGAGAAATTAAAATACCTGTTATATTTCATAATCTCCGTGGATATGACAGTCATTTTATAATGCAAGAGATTGGAGCCATTGTTAATAAGTATGTTTACAGAAATAAGAAGGGAAAAGAGCAACAGTTGATAATAAACGCCATTCCTAATAATATGGAAAAATGTATGGCTTTCATGCTGGGTAATAATTTAGTTCTACAGCATATTGAATAATGAACATATATTAGATGAAGACTGAACACGCACAAAATGTTTGGAATAAATTCTCTCTAAAAAATATGGGAGAGTATTATGACTTATATTTGAAATGAGATATCCTATTATTAGCAGATGTATTTGAGAATTTCAGGAAAACATGTTTGGAATATTATAAATTAGACCCATGCCATTATTTCACCTCTCCAGGTCTGTCGTGGGATGCCATGCTAAAGATGACTGGCATTGAATTAGAGCTTATGACTGACATTGATATGTTTCAGTTCATTGAGAAAGGTCTGCGAGGTGGTATTAGCTATATTGCCAATCGTTATGGAAAAGCAAATAATAAATACATGAAGGAATATGATGAGAAAGCACCCTCTAAGTATATTATGTATCTTGATGCAAATGATTTATACGGTTGGGCTATGAGTCAGTATCTCCCAACAGGTGGATTCAGATGGATGACACAAAAACAAATTGATAAATTAGATTTGGCTAGTTATAAAGAAGATAGCGAAAAGGGTTTCATAGCAGAAGTTGATCTCAAGTATCCAAAAAAATTACATGATCTCCATAATGATTACCCACTAGCAGCAGAAAAGGTGGAAGTAACAAATGATATGCTATCCAAATATTGTAAAGAAATATCTGAGAAATATAATATATCAACCGGTCTGGTCCACAAGCTTATACCAACCTTGGGGAAGAAAGAAAAGTATGTTTTACACTATAGAAACCTCCAATTATATCTTGATCTCGGTTTGAAGGTTACCAAAGTCCATCGAGTACTTGAGTTTAATCAATCCCCCTGGTTAAAACACTATATCAATTTCAATACTGAGAAGCGTAAAAATGCAAAGAATGCCTTTGAAGAGGATTTCTTCAAGCTAATGAACAACAGCGTATTCGGAAAAACGATGGAGAACATCAGAAAGAGAGTAGATGTTAGATTAGTCACTGATGAGAAGAAATTGTTAAAATTAACCAGTAAGCCAACATATGTCAGTACTAAGATCTTCAATGAGAATCTGGTGGCTGTCCATAAAATCAAAGAAACGCTTACTCTAAACAGGCCAGCATATGTAGGGATGTGCATCTTGGATCTCAGTAAGACATTAATGTACGATTTCCATTACAACTACATCAAAGAGAAATATGGAAGCAAAGCCAAGCTACTATTTACAGACACAGACAGCTTGACCTATGAAATTGAAGCTAAGGATGTGTACCAAGACTTTTGGAATGATAAGCACAATTTTGATAATAGTGACTACTCTGAGAGCTCACCGTATTTTGACGAAACAAATAAAAAAGTAATAGGAAAATTCAAAGATGAAGCCGCAGGAGTCTCCATTTGTGAATTCGTTGGTCTACGATCCAAAATGTATAGCTATATTAAAGACGACCAAAAAGGAGGGAAGACTGCCAAGGGAATCAAAAAGAATGTAATCAAGAAAAACATCACACATGAAAACTATAAAGATACGCTCTTCAATAATAAACAGATGCATCACAAAATGAAAACAATCAGAAGTGAGAACCATAAGCTTGGTAGTTATGAAATTAATAAAGTATCACATCAGGTTTACTTCTGTTAATCACGGTTTGATGGAATACGTATTGTTATTGTGATGGAAATTGTGGTTGAATCAATTAATGCCTTTAAGCGAAATAAAGTAATCCATTTCTTGGGTTTTCCTTTATAATTATCAATTGCACTGCTAATTCTAAAATAAAAATACTAGCTTATGATATTGGTGCAGGCAAAGTTTAAAATTCGGGAGGTGGTTCAAGGAGTTTCACAGTTTTTGAGAACTTAACAGCAGGTTTAACTTAACTAGCAGGTTTAAACGATTACATATTCAATTGACTTATTTAGTTTATTATCCACAGTTTGAAAAAGTTCTTGTAGGGAATGATTACAGGCGTGTGTTTGTCTGCCAGTTCCAGAACGATTCTAAAATGACTTTCTCATGCTCAAGAACTACAAAATTGAATTGATTGAACTAGACGGAACTCGAAGTTTCACAGGTGATGATTAAGGCATATAACTCGAACTACACTACATAATAAGTGGAAACAAGGGGGATCCACGGAGTTGTTCTGGTATACGACTGTTCTGTGCACGGTCATGTTGACAACATGCATATGCAAGTTTCTATATGCACCCCAGTCGTCGGTGTGAACTTCTTATCCTGGCGGAATGACCCTCTGAAGGATTTGCGTCAGTGTTGCGCGGTCTCTTCTTCTGACAACTTCAAAGTATCCGCGAAAAGGGGTAAATTGTTAGAGAATAAAAAATGCAAGCTAGAGTGCAATTTATTTAGTTATTCATTCGTTATTGGATTGTTAGGGAAAAGTTTGTTTTGGTGTTGGTTAATATAACCATGTGATATTTTAGCGCGTTTGAAAAGTGTTGCTTGACCCTTTATTTCACTACTGCTAGAATTATAATCTTCCTTGGTGCTGTGCTGTTGGGCTTGAGCTTATTCATATTCATCAAACACCAACATTTCCAGCTGTGTTTAGCCAGTTGCTATGGTTAGAGTCTCTGACATCAGTTAAGATAATGAAATAAATCCGATGTCTAGTTTTTGGAGGCGCTCTTCCTGGAAATAACTATTTGGTATTCTGTAACTTGTGAAGATTTTGTTGTGTGATTTTCTAGCCAAACTTTATTCGTTTAATGGTTCTTGTTGGACATTGAAATATGGTTGTCTAATTAAAATTCATACCTCGCACAAAAGCGCCAGGAAAAGTGTATTTACTTTAATCAGTACTAAGGTGTTTGTTTGCATATGTTTAAACTCAAGAGCACGTACCAAGATAATGATATGGAATAGGCGGGCTTAAATTTTAGGGAAGCCCAACCCACGAAGCTGGGATTGCACTTGTGACACGTATGCTGTTAGAAATATTTAACAACAACTTTTATGCTTAATTTTAGTGTGATTCTAGGGTTTGACTTGATGGAAGCAAAGATTGTAATTTTTATATTTCTTGCGTTGTTTTATCTTGGTCAACCACCTGAAAATTGATAGTTAAAATTCAGGATGAAAATATTTTAGTCACTGTGAGTAGCCTCGAAGGAAAATATGCTAAACAGCTTCGTGCGCAATCGCACTAGTATCTTATGCGAATTGCGCAGGCTCTGACGTTAGCCTGAAATTGAGGAATTGACAGTTTGACAGTGATCTGACGGATCATGTGGTTGACCCCATAAAAGCAGCGTGAGAAGTGAATCAGCAGTAGTTAAAAATCAGTAGCTGAAGTAGTCACCGTAATAGTGGTGATCAGTAAAAAAGTGAAAGTAAAGCAACGCTGTAACAGTTGTCGTCGGAAATAAAAGAAGAAAGTTAAACCGGACAAGAGTGTTGGAGTGATCTGCTAATTCCCCGAGAGATTGCTTTAACAAAATTCTGTGGAAAGCACTCCAAAGACCCATACATCATCCCGTGCTCTTTGCTCTCTTTGAAACTGCAACAATTTATCAGTAAAAGTAAGAGGCTAGCCAGGAGGCCAGAGGGTTTTTGTTTCTGTTATTCACGGCAAAATGATGGCGGCTTCGCCTCAAACAACAGAAAAAAATAACACTCTCGCACCCAGAGTAGTAAGAGGCTGAAAAAAAAAGATTTTTTGCTATTTACTTTGTACCATTAAGATATAAAACAATAAACTTATAGGATGGCCCCGAACAGTCCCGATTTTCAGGAGACTCGTTTTCTGGTAACTCTTTACTGCTTGTCTAACCAATTTTTCGTTACCGACTCCATTTCTCTATAGTCAAACTATTTCCCCTGCTAAGGGCTATACTCACCTTTGATTTGTGTTTGAACTGACTTTCATCGCACTTTAGAACGAACACGCGACCACCAAAGAGGATGGTTGGCCTGTCTTGCAGGTCCCTCATACAACAATGCCTAATCATGACAAACACACGTCCCACGGTGTTTTTGGTCAATCCCACCATGTCAGAGGCTCTAGAGCGCAACACGCAATGACTCCATAAGTACATCAATAGTAACATCTTTCCAAGTGTTATCCTTGGAAATTCCGCGAAGAAACTCCCCTCTCTAAGTGACTTCTTGCCACGACAAGCAGTGCATCGCCTTTAAAATTAAATAAAAGTGAAACAGTTACTATTGTTGCCAGTCTATGCAGGAAAGACCTAAGTAAAATTACGATTTAACACTGGTGATCAGTAAAGTGAAAAAAAATCCGGACAACCTCGCTCTATGGTATCGTAAATATAAACCTTACCAGAGATATTCGTCGACGTGGTTTTGATTTCTCTCGACCATTTCCATTGCTCTATTGCACGGCACACACTGAAGAGGATTAGCTATCAAATGCTGCTGTTGTAGCCAATTAATCAGGTCTAGGACGGGACCATTCGACAACCTGGTGACATCGACGAGGTTCATATCGATTCTTTTCAAGAAGCAGTTTACGATCCGTTAGCTTAAGCCAAGGCAATGGAAGGGAACGTTCAGAGTCAAATGGCGTTAGAATATACGGGGTCTGAGTTTCTCTTGTTATCTGCGAGTTCCGGTGCGGTCCTTTTGATTTTTACCGCAAAAGCAAAACACAGTGATTGGAAAAAAAAGGTCGGAGGCCAGGGAGTTTTTTTATGCTTTCGTTATCATTTATACACGACGGTTTTGGCAAGGTTAATAAATAAATTCTGACAAAAATAAGAAACACTCAGGTTATATGTTTTAATAGTGCTAGTGGTTAGACAACCGACAACTTGGGAAATTCCTGTATTGTCTGTAATGTGAAACTTCACTTTCTCGAGTTTTATTCATGAGCAAGCATCATGTCGGACGGCAGCAATCCTTCCAAACGAACACGACCATTGAAACGAACTTTTATTCTTCTACGGTTCTGCGACCAGTTAATGGTTCCAAGAGATAACATATATAGAGCTTTGCAAAGTAGTGGCCGGGTGAAAGAGATTGAATTCTTCAACAACAGTGCTACCAGTTCTATTCACGAAATGATATGGAATGCGTTCCAAGATCACTTAAACCGAGACGAATTGGCCAGGTAATGTTCACCAATTCCATCTATTCTATCAATTTAATTTGGTAATGGCTAGTAATCAAATGGCTAGTAATCAACTGCGTTTTTCCTATTCAGCTTGAAATTTTACCGTACAGTGAGCGGGACGAGGACCCTGACGTACGCGCTCGCGTGGCAAGATATGTGCGGGGACACACTAAAAAACGTATACAAAAATAGACCAAAGATATTCCTCAGACTATCTCAAGGTAAGATTATTTAAGGTGGAACCTTACTCTATTGCTGGGTAGCTTACGCCCACACTCCCGAGTAAAGGCCGTTTCATACTTGTCCTTTTTTGCGTGATCATAGCGTGTAGTTATCGTAAAAAACAGTACTCCGACGAATATGATTTAATCAAAGACATTGCCTCAATAGTAATTTTTTTTCTGGCTACGGCCACACGGAATTGATATATTGGTATGTTCACAGTGTAACAAATACTGACGTGTCAGCATCGATATCAATTGTCAAATTAACTTACTTTCATCTACTTCACGCGTAGTCTAAATGTATTCTTACTAAGAAATCAGCGATTTATTTAACTCATATGAGCCACTTAACCTCTTTTCAGACATCACAAATCGTAGTAGTGACACTGGAACACGAGGGATCAATACGACAGGTTGGTTAAGGTGGCCCTGCTTAATAGTTTAAAGTAGTATAGTAGTTGGGGATACGAGATCACTTTTCAAACCTTATCATCAAATCAACACGAGATCATTTTTCAAACCTTATCATCAAATCAATTGTCCAAATGTTGAAACAAATATGAAATTAAAATATAATATTAAAACTTTAGGGATATAAAATTTCAGATTCGTATTTTAAAGATATAAAATATGAACCAAACCTGTAACCTAACCTGTAATGTAACCTGTAACGTAACCTGTAATGTAACCTGTAACCTAACCATAAACCAAATCTAAAACAAAAAATATAATCCAAACCTTGTCATCAAATGTGGAACTAAATATAGGAATAAAAATATAGGAATCAAATGCGGAGCCAAGACCAAAACCCGGGACATCGGTCTGGAACCAAAACCTTGAATCATTATTGGGACCAATACTGGGACTAATACTGGGACCAATGTGAGAATAAAAGTTGGGACCAATACTGGGACTAATACTGGGACCAATGTGAGAATTAAGAATGTGACTAATGTTTGATATTATAATGTCCATATGCAAAGCTTGTTATTCCATCTTTATGTATATATCTTTTGTCATCGAAACAGCTGAGTGATACTTTATTGATTTCATAACTTCCTAATTGATGTTTCTCACTTCTGATTGTTTTCATTTTGTGATGCATCTGTTTATTATTGAAGAGTGTTTCTTTATACTTTTCATGTGTGATGTTCTTCTTGACGACTTTCTTCTTAATTTCTTTGGCGGTCTTTCCTCCTTTTTGGTCGTCTTTCATATAGCTATACATCTTAGATCGTAGACCAACGAATTCACAAATGGGGACTCCTGCAGCTTCATGTTTGAATTTATCGATTACTTTTTTATTTGTCTTGTCGAAATAAGGTGAGCTCTCAGAGTAGTCACTATTATCAAACTTATGTTTATCATTCCAGAAGTCTTGATACACATCTTCAGCCTCTATTTCATAAGTCAAGCTATCAGTATCAGTGAATAGTAACTTGGCTTTGCCCCCATATTTCTCTTTGATTTAGCTGTAATGGAAATCATACATTAACGTCTTACTAAGATCCAAGATGCATATTCCCACATATGCTGGCCTGTTAAGGGTGAGTGTTTCTTTAATCTTATGTACAGCCACCAGATTCTCATTGAAGATCTTACTTCTTACATATGTTAGCTTGCTTGTTAATATCAATAGTTTCTCCTCATCAGTAACTAATCTAACATCTACTCGCTTTCTGATGTTCTCCATTGTCTTCCCAAATACGCTGTTATTCATCAGCTTGAAGAAATCCTTTTCAAACGCATTCTTAGCATTCTTACGTTTCTCGGTATTGAAATCAATATATTGCTTTAACCAAGGAGATTGATTGAACACAAGTACTCGATGGACTTTAGTAACCTTCAAACCGAGATCAATATATAATTGGAGGTTCCTTTAATGCAATACATACTTTTCTTTCTTCCCTAAAGTTGGTATAAGCTTGTGAACCAGACCGGTTGATATATTATATTTCTCAGATATGTTTTTGCAATACTCAGATAACATATCATTGGTTACTTTCACCTTTTCTGCTGCTAGCGGGTAATCATTATGAAGATCATGTAATTCTTCTGGATATTCAAGATCAACTTCTGCTATGAAACCTTTCTCACTATCTTTTTTATACTTGGCAAGGTCTATCTTATTGATCTGCTTTTCATGCATCCATCTGAATCCACTTGTTGGTAGATACTGACTCATAGCCCAACCGTAAAGGTTATTTGCATCAAGATACATAACATACTTGGAGGGCGCCTTCTCATCATATTCTTTCATATATTTATTGTTTGCTTAACAATAACGATTGGCAATATAGCTAATACCACCACGCAGTCCCATTTCAATGAACTGGAACATATCAATATCAGTCATGAGCTCTAATTTGATATTCGTCATCTTAAGCATAGCATCCCATGATAAACCAGGAGATGTGAAATAATGGCATGGGTCCAATTTATAATATTCAAGACATGTTTTCCTGAAGTTTTCAAATACATCAGCTAACAGGAGGATGTCAGATGTAAGATATAAGTCATGGTACTCTCCCATATTTTTGAGAGAAAATGTATTCCACACATCTTGAGCATGTTCATAGTCTTCATCTGATATATGTTCATTGTTTAGTATGCTGTAGAATTCTTCTTTCAGCGGTAGCTTTTCACTGAACTTATCAAAACTGTCCATATAGTCATAAGGGTAAACTCATTTTCTGGTCATTAGATCTAGCTCTTTACCCTCAAATACTTCAGAGGTGTATTTCAATGATTCTCTTGGTACATTACTCACTAGTTTTTCTAGACTGGAGCTCATGAATTGAAAACTATCAAGGAACACTAAGCTATTGCCGAGCATGAAAGCCATATACTTTTCCATATTGTTGGGTATGGCATTGATTGTCATCTGTTGCTCTTCTCCTTTCTTATTTGTGTATGTATTCTTCTTGACAATGGCTCCAATCTCTTGCATGATGAAATGAGAGTCATACCCACGGAGATTATGAAATATAACAGGTATTTTTACTTCTTCTGGGTTTACTCTGAGTTTTAAATTACAATCTTGATGAGCGGATCCTCTATATTTACCGGTGATATGACAGTGGTCTCGAACTCGAATATCTTTATCAGTATATTTTTATTACAAATATGACATTCTTCAGCTTTTTGAAATTTCTCTCCATCATCTTTCATCATTTTCAATGGTTTGTTGAATTCCTTTTTCATAACCTTCTTACAATATTTGACTTCTTCAGGCATGGCTTCCATGAATTTATAAACAGCCTTTTTACCTCTATACGCTCTGGTAGGTTTGCTGTATTTATCGTCATAGCAACAGACAACCTTATAACCGTATCCACAGTCTGTATGCTTCTGGTATACCTCTGTGAGTGATTTGTTGTCATTGGGTTGGCAACCAGATATCTTTTCTGTTATAGCCTCAAAGTCAGCGTAGATCACAAATGGTACAGGCTGTTGTTTATTATGATTATTGTATTTTAGGATATTGTTATCTTCATCAGGCATTTTTACTGCTTGTGTTCCATTTACTTGAATGCAATTATCTTTATGGTTGTTCAAGACTCTTTCAGAGCTGAAACATTGAAGACAATACATACAGAAGTGCTTTCTTTCTTTGTGTTTTGTTTTGTTGTACATGAAACTGTTGAAATCTTTGATGAATACGTAATGTTTATTGTCATTTTCAGTTATCAATAATAAATTCATCTGTCTATCATATTTTTCTTTTGACACATAGACAGGATATGGTTGTTTGTTTTCATATCCATATACATTGATATTGATCTCATTTTGCTTTTCAATTTTATTGTACTGCTTTGTAGTTACTGGAAATTCAATTCCTGAATAATCTAAATTTTTAACATATTCCTTGTCTGATTTTTTGATTCTCTGTGGGTATTTATCTTGAGGATTTAAGCACCTGATGTGGCACCAGCTGAAGCATTCATTATCCTCATTTTTCATATTGATCAATCCCTTCGCACTGTTTCTGAGTTCTTGTGGAAGTTTGATATATGAAGAGCCTTTCATTGGTTGATATTGTACAATATTAAGATAATGATTGTCAACAGATTCAATAGTCCAACCGGAACCTTCAGATATCCATTGAGCTATCATGTTTAAGATTAGCTGTTTTGATAATTGTAACGCTTCTGGGATTTCTGTGTTGTTGATGATGGTAAGAGGTTTGCTATTGAAGTATGCGGTTTTATACACTGTTTCATCTTTTGCTAATTTTTATAATGTTTTATAAGCGTTTCAACGAATTTTAGACCTTACACTGATGGGAGTATACTTATGATATGATATTCAATTGCCTTTCTTGTGTTTTGCAGTTGTTCAAGCGGGTCTTTGTTGTTATTGATACTGATTTCAAAAGACTTTGTGTAGCCTTTTAGAGCTTTGGCAACTTGCTCTATCTTGGTCCTCGGTAATGGGACTGGTTTTTTGGTTCTTGGTAATGGGACTGGTTTGTAATCATCTATAAACCCTGATGGTGGTTGAATTATGTTGTGTTCATAATCCTGTACCATCTGCTTTACGTTCTTCCTTGGAGCTGGAATTGATTTGTAATCATCCTTGAATTCCAATGGTGGAGGAATGATGTTGTCTTCATAATCCTGCACCATCTGCTTTACATTTTTTTCTGGGAGCTGGAATTGGTTTGTGATCATTCCTGAACTCTGGTGGTGGAAGAATTATATTGTTATTTTTAGGCTGCTGTTTCATATTTTGTTGAAACAACAGTTTTATTTTCTCATTTTGCTTCAACAAGAAGTTGATAAGTTGAGATTTGGTGAGTTTTGAGAGAGCGCGGGTGTTCATATAATTAGTTGAGATAATTTTCGCCATAATAATTTTATTAAAACACCAAACCTTTAAGTCATTTTCGATAAAAAAAAATTTGAATTCGATATAAAGATTTGTTATGTAATCTATATTATAATGACAACAATTACAATTAATGAATGCGTTTATTCTGCTCATCCAGTTTATGACTTATATGGTGCAGACAGTGATGGAAATATTATTAATATCATTAAAAAAGTGCCTTACAAAGGGAACAAGATTCACAACGGTTATTTAAAAGTTTGTGTGAGAAAACATGGTCAATCAGGTCAGAAAACATATCAAGCCCAACGTTTTATATGGGAATATTTCAATGGTATTATACCAGATGGGAAGGTGATTGATCATATTAATGAAAACAAGGAGGATAATCGCTTATG
>JAEMPF020006035.1:0-15103 GCA_022496165.2 Catalaphyllia jardinei
TTCCCGCAGGTACAAGTCATCAGTGGTTCTCAAAAGCCGAGTAAATTGTATATATAATGGATATATAGAAGATATCAATGTACATGGCCGGCCGAAATTTCTCGTCGAGTAACCCATCAGTACGAGAAGATAAATTCGCTAAGCAGCCATGCATCGTTGCTTTTTCATTATATGCATATTGATGAAACATCCAAACCTAAGACACCTCAGTTTTGTATTCATTTCAAAAGTAAACACCTAAAACCGAGGTGGGGTCTGTAATCGAAAATGTTTAAATTAATATGACAACCATTTTCATAAAACTGAAAGGAAGAGTACGCTCGCTTGTTAAGAAAATATTTTATCATGTGTTAAAAAGTAAAACTGTTTTTTTTAATGACGCTGAAAAATAATTATAACACTCGTAGCCATGACAACATCTAGATCTACGGGATGAAAAAGAAAAAAATTACGAGCGAGAAAAGTTCCGGTATTTCATCAATATCTATATAATAAATTGCTATGATATTTAGCCGATTTTTTCTTTTATCGATTAATCTTTACATAAAATTAAAGTTACAAATTGTCTACAAACAGCACTATAGCAGGTACAGAGAGATCAGCAGATATCAAATCTGAAGGCCTCTTTACAGGAAACTAGGATGTATGAAACGATTACAAAATGTAATGTTTGTATGAGCCTGGGGTGCCTGGTCGTATTGACATTAGCAGGGTCAGCATCGCGGAAAACAAAAATAAGGGAAGAGGGAAAAACAAGAACATTTTGACAAAAACTGGTCTCAGTTAATAAGAATGACTCACCATGAAACAACAATAGTTCTACGTGCAAAATGGTCAACGATGGTTTCTAATTAGTGGACTTCATGGAAAATGTCAAGCTGTGTGGTGGAATGAGCTATCCAACAAGAAGTGCCATCCCGAAGCTGAGTCGGGTGATCATGTTTCTCCTGGCTCAGAAACCGTCCTGGTGTCTTGTAAAGAGACCCTGCGGAATTGTAACGGATACATGTGTATTGTTTCCTCTGCCACCCTGCTTTGCGTTTCATCATCCTGTTATAAATTATTGTCTACATACCCACATATAGTAGGGGCAATCAATGAATAGGACAAATGCCTGTCAGCACTCTAAGCAATGTAATATTGCACAAATAGTAAATATGAATTGAAATCGTTGCATCTCTTGCGTTTTACCAAAATTTAGTTTATGTGTTCCTCCGGCTTTTATTTTACTAGAAATTTATTGAAGGACTGTAATATTGTCTATATAAGCCTTTTCAGCCAAAAAAAAAAACCTGAGAAAAAAGGTGGTAAAGGTCTCGTTCTTAAATACAGAAAACCAAACTTTTTACTTTACACTGTCCCAAACTGAAACTGATATATAAGGTTATCATTTCCTTGCCTCGTCATTTTCCAAAAAAATAAGGTTAACAGTTGATAAGTTATCCTATAAATCTGTCTTTCGCAGTAAAATTAAAAACAATGGTAACATGCAAGTGTCACAGATAAGTTGTAGTTTCTGAAAGGAGCAATTAAAAATGAAACGCATTTACCACCCTTTTAGCTTTCCTGCATCTCTCCACGAATCCTACGATAAACATATAAATTGCATATATATTCCTTTAGCGCAAGAGATGAATATCAAAATTTCATCAGTCATTAATAGCACTGTTAAGTGCTATTATGTTATAAGCAAGGGTAAATATGAATCAGAATGGATACAAAAGCATTCTGTTTGCCTGCTTAACGATTATGACAAACTACTTGATTTGCAGTGGTCTACAAATTCTATCATAGCAGGCTCTAGAGACCTATCGTCCATATATCTTTTTGACTGGCACACACGCCGGCACACACCTGATAAATACTTATGACTGAAATGTTATATTTAATGTCCTTCCGATGACAAGGTAAGGTTATCAATGCTTTTTTATCATGCTGCGCTCTTTTATCAGAGTTTACGAGAAGACTAATCAAAATCTCTACAAACCTTTTAGCAAGCACAAGCAAAAAGTAGTTCTTGAAAGCTAGATAATTTTGAATTGAAATGTATATTGCAGTTGGTTATTTCAATTCCTTTCCGTCTACCAAAACTACCAAAGCTATAAACTGTCTGCAAATCCCTCAGTCTGTTACAGGCAAAAAACATTTTGAAAGGAAAAATATAAAATATTAATTGAAGAGATTCCTTCTATTTCGTTGCCTGCTTTTGCAGTTACCTTAGCTTAGCAGGCACAATTGACAAAGATCGGACGTACATGTCATCAGCCATTAAAACAAAACGAAAGACACAGAAAGGATTGAGGTAATTTTTAGGAAAATGAAAATCAACTAGTGGTTCACCTGCCTAGAATTTTTTCACAAGTTTACGATAAGTTGTTAAATTGGCAACATGTTCCTTTACAGCAAGCAGGAGAGACCTACAAGAGCATCTTAATTAATTATTCATATACACTGTATGAATAAAATCAGATATGTAAAATTTTGCCCTGCACCTTCGAAACAAGTGACGTTATTTTAATTTTTAATATTTTCGAAATGAAGATCGCTACTAAATAAAATGACATGGCATGATATCCAGGATACCGTTGGATTTCACAGCAAAAAAGTTTGAAACTTCAAAAGGTGTCTGCTTGTCTCTCATAGCAGGCACAAGGTAACTCTAACTTAGTGCTACCACACTCACAGAGTCCAGAAGAAACCTGTTTGACCCTAACCAGTACAGCTGAATAAATTTACGGCACAAAGGAACTGAGCATCATGAGACCGTTTTACGTGTCTGTTCCTACCTGGTAAGTCCTTGTCTAAAAAACAACTATCCACCATACAAAATGACTATACTGATATCTCCAGTAACTACTAACAATTCAGAGGACATAGGATATGTTAAGTTATAAGCAATGGTATTCCTATAGAAATAGGAAATCTAACAGCTTTATCGTATAATTTCCTTCATGCCTTTAAGATTTACGAAAAAAACCGTATAGTTTTCCATTCACACAGTTTTTAAGCAAGGAGAAAAGATATCTTTGGTAATCATCTTTAGACAGTTTTAAAGCATATGGGAAGTATGTTAAAAGATACAATAGCCCATTATTGTCCTCGCATGTTATGGAAAATTTACAGAAATCATCCAAACTTGTCTGCATATTGCTTTATCGCAAGCAGGAGAGACATAACTACAGGACCTTATTTAAATAGACCACATTAAAAATACAAATACATGTTTTAAATGGAATGAACCTATTATTTCTTTTTTTTTACTCAACTCTTTTAATTATCTACCATTTCATTGGCAAAGGGGATACAAGATGTGGTACAAGGGGTGGATGCCAACTCTTTAAAGGAAGTTTTACTCTTAAATGCCGTAGAAATGCGCAGTGACTGTTTACCTTTTTCAGAAAGTTTGATTTGTCAGCTGTTTCCCAGGCCTATTCGCCATTGCTGCAGCACCCGTATTTTGACATGCAGGTCAAGCCAAATTCATTCTTCTTTGACTGATTTCTTCCTTTTTCCAGTTTCTCGAACATAGAATACTTAATGCATAATTAGATTCTAAGAAAATAGTGCAATCCAAGATGAGACGGATCAAATATGTCAGACTTATTAATGCCATGTGACTTCATATGACGTCATAACCAACCAAATCTAATTTCAGATAGTAAGTGTAGGGTTATCCATGAAAGCAAATGTCTTATTCTAACAAAAACACAAGGAGTGCATGGCATCCACCCCTAGCTGAAACTAGCTAAGGCCAATAAATCTTGGACTATTATCGAAACTTTTGCATCAAAGCTGTTATATCTAGTTAATTGATCTTATTAGGTTCATTTGTTACTTTGAAGAAGTCCTGATAGTGCCTCCATTTGAATGAATGATATCTGGATGCCATGGGCTGTGACCTGTCATAAATAGCGAGAGAAGCTTTAAAATCTTTTGCTAAAAGCAAACAGTATGCTAAAATAGAATTGTGCTATTTAACCCACATGCTACACAAAGGCCTGGATCTTTGGAAAACAAAGTATTTACCCGGCTTTCTTTTCAAACGTGAGAATGAGAGAATTTGAAATTGGAAACCAATAAGTACAAATGCTACTAAAAAAAACAAAACTTTGTTATGAACAATTTCTTTAAATTAAAGATCAAGAGACCTTTCTTGGAGAATGATAAAATTTAAAGGTAGACTATCACACTGATCTGCTCTACTAACCTAGTTTTGAGAGTTTACCTTTATCCGTCGAGTTGCATTTATGCTGCGATCAATTGACAGAGGATACAAGGGATGCATTTGTTGTATGTTAAAGAGGTGATATTTTATTAATGTATAAATACTGCCAAGAAAGAAGTTTTCCTTGAAGACTGAAATACTGAGTATTTCAAACTTTATAGTGCTCAGCAACGATTCTCAGTTATATTATTTTATCTTCTAGTCTTTTTTAATCGACCTACAGAGAAACCAAAGAATTGGTATGCATCATGTAATAGGGATGGTTAAAAGAGTTATCTATGGGTACCTGTCTACTCGTTAGTATTATAAACTCACACTGCTTCACAGGTGTGTTTCAGATACAGGGAAATCAGCGACTGCCAGAAGGGAAGAGAAATCAGTCTGTGTTCCTTGGTGACATTTTTTCTTGCTTATTTTGGCGATATGGCGATTATCATCCTGCGGGTCCAAAGCGTCATCATCGCCCTGTTCTGCTTCCTCGAGAGTAACATCAAATGCTCCACTGTCTTTAACAGCCGCACGAAGTGTAGTTATTTCAAAGTTTCCAGTGTCCAGCTGGGTTCTCAGGACGTTTTTCCCAACCATTCCGCGGATTTCTCCTTGCAAATCGAGGAGAGGAAGAAACAACGCCAGACAGCAGGTAAAGGAGCAATGAGGATTTTTACGCCACTCTTTGAAGTAGGCATAGAGGTGCATGGCGTACTGAACTGAGAACAAAACGAAAACAACAACAAAAAAAGAATAATTTTGTTTGCATGGCACAGCACGTGTGTTATTTGGAACACAGATGGCGGCAAGAAATTCACAGTTTCTATTCTCCAATAAAATCATTGTCACGTTTATAGCATCGCACTTTCAAGATGTTCTTAATGAGGTTAGCCGTCAACTTTGCAACAGCATAGAAATTAACCGCCAGCCGTCAAATAAGAAAAACAAAAATACGCGAGAGGGTAGAGGCTAACACAATTAAAGAATGCTGTCAAACAGTAGTAAGAAATTTCTAGCAAATCTCCATCTAACGCTTCCTATGTGGCAAAATAAAACTTTTGTTTAGTTATAATAACTTATCGTTGAGGCTTACAAAAATTAATGAACATAATACAAATTAAATGTGTCAGATTGACTTTCCCGCCCACCTTTTGGACCTGAACTTTGACGTGAAGCGACATCGTCGAAGCGTATAATTTTGAAATTAAGATAAAAGTTACATGTGGATATGGCAGCACTAATTAAGCAATAGAAAACGTTTCCCGTGTTTGCATAGCCTGATATAAACACGAGCGGGGTTGGGAGAATTCGAGACAGTTATGTAAACCCGAGACGAAGTCGAGGGTTTCAATAACTGTCGAAAATTCTCCCAACCCCTCGAGTGTTTATATCAGGCTATGCAAATTCACAGGAAAAAAGTTTTATATTGCTTTTATAAAATATTTCTCAAAATTAATACGACAAATGAAGGGAAATTTTGTTTGTTAACTTCTTGATCCAAGAAGATTTTCTCAATACACGCTCTAGACAATCATCTTTCCTACTAACCAATCAAAACGCGCATCTGATAACGCACGAACCAATAAAAGTTCGCGTTACAAAAGTCAAAATTTGTGCCAAATTCGCCAGTGAGCAAAGTAAGGAAGGAACTTCAAGATGAAATCACTGTGCTTGGTCGCTCTTGAAAGTAACGCGAACTTACGATTTTGCAGCCCTAGAAGATGATTGAGAAGTTGTATTGCTCATCGTGCCTTGTGAAGTTATGCTGGTTTGGAATCATAGCACCCCCTCCTCCCCCACCCCCCGGCATATCACAAGCGGGCAGTGTTGATTTTCGGCAGGTAAGTCGAAGGGCATTAAATCCATCATTCTGGTGAGCTGTCTGGTACATTCTTTTAAGTTTTAATAGTAATTTTTTGAACATTTCACAGCCAAAACACGGCAACCGATCGGCCGTGTTATTTGAACAGATTTCGCAGTGTGTAGCATATAGTTCGCGTTTAATTTTATTGTACATCTTTTTCAAAAAACAGAATGTGATTTTAAGAACTTTATTGTAGTAATCAAATGCAAAAAATACTTTGAAAAACCGTCTGCGCATTTTGTTGCATAATATTTTGTTGTCTTCGCTTGGGCTCCCACGATGAGGTCGTCTTGCTCAGTAACATCGAGGCATGCAAAGCGCTGTTGTTCTTCTTTCTTTTGCTTTCTTTCCACGGGTCAGAGGAAAAGAGATGGTCAATCCCCAAATCCGGAAAAATTTGGAAAAGTTTTCTTCAGTGGAATTCCTTAATATTTGTACTTGACAATAAAATAAAAAAAAAATCAAACAACTTTAAAATTACAATTTTGAACAAGTCGGTAAAGACCTTCATCCTGACAATGTGGCAGAAAACCGTCTTTTTTATCCTGCATAGATATTGTTACTAGGGGACTTCAGATTTGAGTACGAGAACGAGATCGAGTACGAGAACGACATTTCAGTTCTAGTTTGCAGGCTCCACATTATCACAACACAGATCCATCTCATCTCATGAGCTACCCTATCTACTGGACAGCAACAAGTAGAGCGAGGACTATGGAAACGTCACTGGTTTGAAATTCGAAACTCGCACTCGTTCTCAATCTCGTACTCGTAGTCCAATCTGAAGGTCCCTACTATTATAAAGGTAACACTATAGACAGATGCTTTTTTGTCCTGACAGGAGCATGCCAAATATAAGTCCTTTCATAGAACTTTAACTTCACTCTTAGGTTAGTGTTGTAATTTTTATATTTAGGAAAAGCTATGCCAGTTCAACACTACTGTGACAATCGTTCCCATGGTTTATTGGCTGCAAAGTGGAATATGCAAAATATGAAAAATATAGGGAGACCTTTTCTTCGTTTTCACAGGCTTCTATTCAGACACTATCTAAGTACGTAGAACTTCATTTTTTCGAGAATTAAATTTCTAAATAATTTAAACTTCATAACATCAAAGAAATGCTGAGTTCCTAATAACAAGAATATAGATGTAAACACAATGAGGAATACGAAAATACGGAAGCAATCTCG
Source organism: Catalaphyllia jardinei (assembly GCA_022496165.2). Classification (NCBI taxonomy): domain Eukaryota; kingdom Metazoa; phylum Cnidaria; class Anthozoa; order Scleractinia; family Caryophylliidae; genus Catalaphyllia; species Catalaphyllia jardinei. The sequence continues at coordinate 7,271 of JAEMPF020006035.1, forward strand.
ATATTTCGCTTTTTTTTGCTGCAATCATATGTAAAAATTGCAGTTTAGGGAGTTTCAGTGTCTCAGAGGTTTAGATCTTGAACTGTAAAGGTCCAAAGCTTAACTTGGCTCAAAAATGCGCAGGTGCAATAATTGATTTTCACAGAATGGAACCGTTTTCATGTCTTTCCAGACGCTCGATTTACAGTATGTACTTCGCCCCAGGACTCCAGAAAGGTTTACATGCACCTGACAGAGGTTACGTATGCACTTCTGACTAAAACTTGAGCTTGTAAAACTCGTGTAAATCAGTAACAGGATTATTCATGAGACAGGCGGCTTCTTTGCCATTGCTCCACTATTTAGTCGGCCTTACTATCATAGGCCAACGCACATGGGCCCTGGGGCCGAAAAGGGCGGGCAAGCGTATACAGGAAATAGTGTTTGTTGTGTTTAAGGTGTGAGAACTTTTGTGGCCCCCTTTGAATTTATTTTTTATTTTATGTTGTTAAGTTTTAGCTATGGCCCTGGGATCATGCTATAATATTTTGCTTCACTTATTGTTATTTCTGCCGGAGCATTAAGAGTACCATTTTGTGTAGTGTTGCGTTTCTGAATGGCCGCGGACTTGTACCACGAGAAAGCAATTTGTTTCGTCTTAAGCTGTTATTTCTATGTCTTCAATTCCCCTTTAGTTCTGTTAGTTTACACGTTTTGTATTTTTTGTAATGTCCTTAGGATGTTTGGCCGCAAGTGTGCGCTCGTTTTGAGATTTAATCGCTATCTTTATTTAGGATCACTTCTGTTTTTATTTTGATCCAATTAGATTTTGTCTCCGGTCTTCATGACCACGCGTGCCATTGCACTACAACATTAAGGTTAATTATTAGATTCAGTGCAGCCTCCATGTCTCCGACAGATATATTTTGCGCAAAACCCCACATTTCTTGTATTCACTTGAATCAATTCCTAAATATTGATTTATGTAAATTGTATGAGGTTCTACTCTAAATTACAGCATTGTCCAAGAAAAATCTGTATCACATACGCATTCTTGGACCTGTTCTTTAGTCACAATTCTGAATCAGAAGGGAGACAACAGCAAACATCAAAATTCATTTCGACGACTGAATTTTCACCCTAGCCTTTATCGCTGAATTGTAACCACCAACCGGCAACCGACAATTTATTGCCAGAAAGTCAGAAAGCTATATTTTAAAATGTCAACTGTAAAGGTGAACCCTCATTGAAAGCCCCTGACAAGCTTGATTTTGTGCAACAAAACAATTCTGATCTTTCTTATCGCCGCCAGAGCACTTTTTTGCCGTGTGCCAAGATAAATTATTAGATGGCCTTAGCAAAGCATGCGTTCTGATTGGCTAATATGCACGATAATAAAGAAGCACACAGACAGCGTTTTCAATGTCTGTGTTTTCAAGGAGTGCCTTTTTAAGGACTGCGGTCTGTGGTCCGGCTACTTTTTCGAGGTCGAGAATTAATGTTCTTCGTTGAATTTACCCCATTTTAAAAGGTAATTCATATTTATTTTCTTCTAAAATATGGAACCTACTAAATTTGAGCTCACGTTTTTGTCGCATCTTCACATTAGCGATTTGCTAAAGAAGGGAGAACACTCGAAACAAATAAAAAAAAAAACAACAACAACAAACCGGTCTATATCAACTTTTCGAGGTTAAGTAGCTTGGCGAGAATTTGAGGGAGAATTTATTAGCGATTTGACGACAGTAAAATTCAGCACAAGCTTTTATTCTAAAACTTTTCTGGCACTTAATTATAGAATGTTTTGGGCGAGCAAAACTTGTACAGGAGCGTTTTAAAAAATTCTGTTGGAAACGAAATTTTAACAAGAAATACCCGGTTCTGTTCCAAAAATGTTAAAGATAATAACAATTTTATCAAATATTGGTAAGTGGTCTCAGTTCTCGAATCAGTTTTGCCCGATTACTAAATAGTGAATTGAACTCTTGAAAGAACAGCTGCATGAAGGAGCGACTGCATCGTGCACAAATATAAGCTTACATCTGATTTTCTTTCCTTAACCTAAAGTTTTCTGTTTACTTCAAGTGCCCCTGTGACAAAAAATAGATTATTTTTTTCCCTTTGGATTTCAAAACTATGTTAACTAAACACTAAGTGACCCAAGTTTTAATCCTTGATTTAAAAAAGGCACCTGTCTATTTTAGCTGGAACTTTCCTATTTAATGATCCGCCATTACTAAATTTAAGTTCTTGAGAGAGCTGGATCGAGAAGAAAATGACGTCAAAGGCTCACTAGTTTAAGAATGCGATGCGTGTGTACGCTGCAGAATTAATATGCAGCACGGAAGTTTTGGGCTTTCACACTTTTCAACTCGCACTTTGCATTCATAATAAGCTGCGTTCACACGCAGAAATTTTAAGCTGGTGAGCCTTTGACGTCACTTTTGCCGGATCCAGCCCTCTGAGGTCAAATCGGTCAGGTTTGAACGTGAGTGATGGCGGATCGTGAAACCCAAAACTTACACTCAAAGTAAACGGCCTTTGGATAAAAATGAAAGGTCAGAGTTTTGCCAGTCAAGTGTTAAGCAGACACACTTTCAGAATCTCAATAAAAAAAGGAAGTGATTTTTTTATCACAGGGGCACTTTAAGCTTATTATACAATACAACAAAAGTAACAGAGACTATTTTTAAAGACCGCCCATGTGTTTTCTTTCACCCTCAGACGCGTAATATAACCCACAAACCTGCTATTAAAGATGAGCATCTCAAACACCGCAAAGCAATTCAATTCGGCGCATGTAAAATGCGACATTTAAACGGGGTTTTAAGCCTTAGTTTTAAGATTCTGAGGGGGTCTTAGGTCTTAGTTCATGAGATTCGGAAGGGGTCTTAGGTCTTAGTTTTTGAGATTTGGAGGGAGTCTTAGGTCTTAGGTCTTAGATCTTAGGTCTTAGGTCATAGTTTTTGAGACACCCGTCTCAGGTCTTAGTTTCTGAGATTCAGAGGGGATCTTATGTCTTAGTTTTTGAGACACCCCAAGCCAATCATATTTTTGCGTTGTGAGAGCAACGCATAATTCAAGCTGTGTGGCTTAGACGGCAATCTCTTCTCTCGCGCTGGTCTCTCTCTCTCAGTTTACTTTCGTCTCACACACGACGGACTAAACAAAACAGGAACTAATCGTAGTCTACTAGCGTGCTTAGCAACCTATCGCGTTCATCCATAACTCAAAGGTGCACGCAGCACACTGCACTCTACACACTACCATTTCTTAACTAGTGTTTATAAGGTTTACAAATGTAAATGTATGATGGTGTCCAGTAGCTAGAGATCGATCCTCATAGACTCATAGCACTGTAACTAGCCATAACAACACTACTAGATCGGTCTTTATCGACCAATTGTAACACTTTCGGTGAATAATGGATCTAATTGTGAAATTAAAAGCCCTCCTCAAAGTTAAAAACAGACGGAAAAGCCGAACAGGGCAAAGAAATAGGAAAGTCAAAACAAGATAAGAATTAGAGTTATCTTCAAATGTTAGTGACTATCTGGATCCCAGAGCACTCAAACCCAGGCCAACAGTTTCATTTCTTAGTTTTTTGTATGACATGCAACTTGGGAACTGGGCATTTGACCTGGAAACGGGTGGCAATTTAAAATAATCTGAATACATATATTCCATAGCTTCCTTATATTTAATTTAATAGTAACAATAGAGACATACCTACTACTAGGCCAATCACCAACGAATTTGCAGCAAACACCATTATCTTATATAATAGCGCGTCAGTATCAGCAGCAAACGACCCTGTCGTTATATTTTCAGCAGGAATCTTGCTCACAGCTCCAATAACCAAGTTAAAAACTGTCACGGCAAGGGAAGTGGTCATCAGTCTGTTCTCCATCTTGTCTTTTAATGGCTTGACCCAGGCGAAAAGGATCCCATACATCCCAGTGCTGACCAATGCCAAACCGATGTAGGACCTACTCTCTTGTCCCACAAAACTAAGACCGCATGTCAGGATTACTTTGCGAGCCGTTTCAACCAGTTCCCAGTACCACGAACGGGTTTTGTAATTTGCAAAAAGGAAACCCATTCCAGAGATCATTTCTTGACCGGAGTCTTGGGCCTGTGATCTCTCTGCATGTTTTTTGTTCAGTGATGCTCTTCGATGTTTGCGGATGGCGATGAATGCGGCAGAAGGAAGGACAAACATGTAGGCAGTGGAAATGTATGCCACGATAAGGTAATGATTGTACTTTTGACCTTGGCATGGCACGCTGTAATCTGCTTTCAGGTACTTGGAACACAGCTCTTCCTTGTCATCCCGGCAAAGTTTCCTGCAGGCTGGTGGAAGGACATTGATTGCCTTGGAACACGTGCTCAGGTACGTTACGTACAGGAAGAAAAACAAATTCCTGTAAACAAGCTCTTTAGATTGCGAGACTCTTTTTAACTTTTCTCCCTCCTCCAGATTGTGATTTCTAAGGATCATAAGCTTATGCACTCCGTACGCAATGCCTGAAAGGCAAATGACACCAGCATTCACCGCCATTATTGCAAAGAGGCTTCCAAAGGCATCCAAACGCAGTTCGGGAAGGAGGCACTGCACAGGTGCTATTTGCAGGACGTTCAACTGAAGAAATTCCGAATACTTCGCGATGTTTTCAAGAGAGCCAGGCCATTTTATGTACGAGAACGCATCCAGCAGACCATGCGTGACCTGATAAAAGCCAATTACGATCTTGAGCTTTGAGAAAAACGTATTCATGAAACGACCTTCTTCTCCCTTCTTGATTTTTCTTCGGGTCGTCCACACCAAAACGGCGATGACAATCAATACAATGACCAAGGTAATGGATATCTGACCAGTAATCCACTTCCTTGATGGGCATCGTGTGCAGATTTTCAACTGTTTAAAGTGTCCTGAACTGCAAACACTGCAAAGTGGACCTTCGTACCCATTCTCGCACGTGGAATTTAGACCTCCGTTACACGATTCTTTCACTGGACACCTATAGGGCGTTGGTATTGCAAACGGGTATTGAACATGGAAATCATTTATGGTTGGTGAAGATACCAGAAGATTTTTAATGAAAACTTGGTAGCGATCTTTGTGAGTCTCATTTCGCCATTCCCACCAATGACCAGGTTTTAATAAAGCATAATCATCTTGGCATTTCAGTCCCCCTTGACCACACTTGAAACATTGTTTAAACATGTGGGTTCGATATTGGCCTTCTAAGCATTTACAACCACGGAGTCCAGCAAAGAAGTCAGTTTCTGTACCTGTTGGAAATTTAGAAACAACATATCATTTGGTATTGACGATATGGTTAACACTTAAGAAATAGAAAACAGGTACCGTGTTTGTATCGAGTTTTAGTATAAGTCTACTAGCGTTCTATGAATGCCGTTTTCTGATTGGCTACGCTACTCACTATCTATTATGTGATAGATAGTGAGTAGCGTAGCAGTGTACTCTTGTCGGCAATATGAAGGCCGTTTCTTGGCATTTTCAAAGTGCCTGTGAAGAGGATTTAGATAAAGTTTTGAACGACTAGTAGATTTATACTAAAACAATTAGATTATTCGCTCTCGATTTCTATACTAGATTTCTATGATAGAAATCTCGAGCTTATAATCTAATTGTTAAGTAGAAACACGAGTGGAAGTGTGGAAGAACGAGAAATGCTGTGGGAAGACGAGCCACTGGTGAGTGTTTCCAAAGCTTTTTCGAGTTCTCCCAAAGTTTCACGAGTGTTTCCGGCTATAACTCGATAGAAATACGGAGAGCATGTTTTCCATTTCTTTTAGAAAACACCGCGAAGAGAAAAAGGGAGACAACTTGTTAACTTTGATTATCAAAAGTGTAAATTATTTCTGCTCGCGCGATTATTACGTCAACTAGCTCCTGCTGGTTCTGTGTCCTCATCGAGTTATAAAAACACAGTTTTAAACCAATCAGCGCGCGTACTTTTTTTAGGACTGTTTTCTAATGTAACATGATGATACTGAACAATGTATTAACTTCAATGAAAACCTTTCTTTGATAACCACGCGCAGTACAGACCAAGTTTGTTGACTTTTTACAGTAAAAAATGGGGTTTTGTATATATATTGCTCGTCAATCCTTGAGGTAATTTTGACCGGCCTTTAGTTGCTTTGCCATTGTGGAGAGGTGATGAACCATGTAGAGAGGTTAAAATAAGAGTGATTGTATGGACTGTCGTTGGGACCAAAACATGTAGCCGCTGTAGTAGGTGGCAGTAGGTGTATAGGTTTGAATATATGTGTAAATCTCTTCCTGGTTATCAACTCTCATTGAATAAATTAATGAACTCTTGACATCTGTCAGAGTGATCGTAGAGAGATCTCGCTCTCTTACATAGTTCATGACTAATTATTAGCTAAGAGATGTTTGGGAGGAACTTGTAGGTTGTCGCTGTTGACTAAAGTGATAATGACATTCACAAACTGAGCTTGGCCTACCTAATGATAATATTGATATTTATATTTATATTCATCCGACGACTCGCGTTTTATTTCTCTCACTGCATAATAACATAACGAAATCCTTAACATATACATAAATGCCCTTTTACACAGGCGATTTTTGTTGCGGCAACTCGATGCAATTATTGTCGCGCTATAGTTGCAACTTCAAAATCGCACGTGTAAACCAGAGATTTTCAGTGCGATTTGTCGCCGCGTTATCGCAGGGGTTTCGAACATGTTTGAAACTTGATGCACTTGATGCAACTTTAGCGCGACAAAAATTGCATCGAGTTGCCGCAACGAAAATCGCCTGTGTAAACAGGCCTTAAGAATTAATACTGTAAAATTTTGTGGGATAATTATTTCACAACCGAATGAGGTCCATGCAAAAAACAACTTTTATGCAAGGTGTCCCCTAAGTAGCCTCTAGTAGGTACCAAGATAAGTGACCACAGCTTAAACTAATCTGAGTGATGTCTGCGTAAAGCATAATCGTTCATTCAACAGAGATTAAGATAACAGAGAGATTCTTAAAAAGTCCGGCTTACCAAGAGGGCATGACTTGCAATCCCGATGATACTTTCCAGGTGCTTTGTCAAACGCAACAAAAGAACCATTTGGACATCTCTTGCAGCTTTTCCCCACATAACCGAGAGTGTCAGAGAAAAAACCTCCTGCAAAAAGACAAGAGAAATGCTCTGTTATGTAATGCTATGCCATCTAAAATATGTACATTTAGCCAAACGTAAAAGCCGAGCTGCTGGGCGGGGTTGTTTGAAGACTGATTAAATTTAACCAGATTAAAAGAGAATTTTAATTTCAGTTTGTATTTTTGTGGTATTCTCTACAAAACAAAAGCAGTGAAAAAAAGGCTGAAATAGAATTATTCTTCGGGTAAATTTTAACCCTAAGCAGCATTAACCGGCTTCCGAACAATTCGACCCTGTTTACTGTAAGTTAACCTGACCTTGGCCTGCAATTCAATCAAAAACCGCACTAGATCAGCGGTAAAATTTAAAAGACTACGTAACCTAGATGATTTCTAAACTTTAGACCGCGATATGGTACACGTTAAAGTGTTGGAAGCATACTTTTTTGGCAAGTGTCAATTGACTATAACATGGATGACGAATGTCAAGGAATGACATGTCTCTTTTAGCCTATTAGAGGAACCACACTCGGCTATCGCCACCTCATGCTGCTCTCTTACGATTCTTTTGTGCGTAACAACTTTCCACGTGCATTCCATAGACCAATAGCTGCACGCTCTACGCTTACCACTTAACATAAATAGGCGTCATTGCTTGAATAATGACTTATATTTATGCACGTGACTAAATATCGTGCAGT
>JAEMPF020006037.1:1975-15093 GCA_022496165.2 Catalaphyllia jardinei
ATGCTCCCCCGAAAAATCGTGAAATTGTACGTTGCCAAACATGCGATATCATGCATTGTTGTGGGCAGTGGTACAGTAAATGAGGTGTTTATGATCATGAATAAAATTAGATGTAGCAAGAAGCGCTGTTTCACCTCTTTGAATATTATTTTCCTCTTGAAACGTTAAAGTCTTAATGTATTGCTATGTGTGTACAAATTTTAATGGCCGGAACGGGAGACTACATTTGATTTTACAACGGGTGGAATTCCGTCCTTGTACTGAGAACCCTGTGACAGATGTCGATTGACATTCCAGCAGCCAACCATCCCTAAATGCAAAAACACTTTTTAGCTTGAGTGCAAAATAGCCGTCTATCAAGTCTTTAAAGTGCCAGTGCGAAGAAATTTTTTTAATTCATTTTTTTTGGCATTTTCTGAATATTTAAGTGGTACTTACTCACCTCTCCAAGCCGTTTTGTCCAACGAGCGCTGGAAGATGTTCTTTTTTACGGTTTTTTTCCGAGAAATTTTTGTCCGCCATTATTAAATCATGTTCCTGCAACCCCATAAGGTCTTGCTGCTTTGTGACGTCATACTCCTAGCCAACAAGGCCCACATGGCGAATTTTGTTGTAACATCTCTACGTAGCTCGCAGTTAACTGGTTTCGCAACGTGAATCTAGCGCTCTATTCAAATCAAATCATGCCCGATCGTTGTGTAGTACACGGATGCAGCAATAGATCAGATATGAATGCAGGCATTTCTGCTCATTTTAGTTTTACAATAAAAAGTGAGCGAGATAAGTGGTTGAGATTCGTGCACACTCACCGCGCGAATTTCAACTCGGGCGGAAAGTTTGTGGCGGGTGTCACGGTCTATTTCGCGGACGAATGTTTTACAAGACCGTTTCATATGGAAGGCTGTTGTCGTCGGCTTATTCCGGGCTCAATTCCTACAATATGGACGATCGAGCCAGGGAAACAAACGCCAACACCGCAAGGTAAGCCTTGTTTAATTTTATCCAAGCTTCAGTATTGTGTCGACCATGAAGTTTTCTTTTTCGTAGAAGCATCTTGTATGTTAAGTCCCAGATATCTCTGCGTTTTGTAAATATGTCTTCAAATAACTCATCAAGTTTAGTATTGTTCATATCGCCGCGCTATTGTATTATAGTTTTTTATCCCTTCTTTTTATTGTAGTCATGTGGCACGCTCGTAAGATGCTGGTTTACCGGAGAGCCTTTCAATGGTTTCCAAAATTTTCAAATCAACCGTAAATAATTTACTTTTTTGTCTCAAACACAGGTTTCTATATCTACTTTCCATATAGATCAAAAATGAACTGTAACATTTCTCAGTCACCAGAAGTTTTATCCCGAGAAGCTGGCGCCCTTCATGTTATGTAATCTGGTAATTGCTGTTCTTTTCGTTGGATAGAGACAATTTTGTGGGCGAAACTCGTTTTCTTTAGAGCGTTTTGCTGTGTACATCTCCGTTGACCTAAAATAAGTTCAAATATCCCAATGGCAGTTTAAACTCAGTTTCCATGTCCTCACCCTATGCACCTTGATAATTATGCTGGTCACGATGCGTAATTTTACAGGTTGTGTAAATTGTTGGGATTTTTAGGGGGGAAAGGTTAAGCCATTTTATCATGCAACAATAATGAGAAAATGCAGTTGTAATCAAAACTATACACCTAATCAGTGCAACATTCAAGAAATGAGAGGTGGCAGTAATAATCCCTCACTGTGTTACCTATGGCTTGCTAGGCCTGGAAAAAGAAGACCTATAATTCCAGGACTTCCCACGTTTTCATTACCCATGCAAACCCTGATCAATGTTGCTTAATTCCTATTTCCTATTTAAATTCACCTAGGCCTTGTTGATATTGTAATTAGATGTATTTTTAAAAAGGATTAAACATAAAACGGAGATTACTGTGACATTCTCTCATTTATATAAAAATGAGTTGGATATTTTGGAATACAATCAATCACACAGTCAAAATTGCTGTGGTGTACTGTGGAGACCCTGAGTAGCATGCAGTACATTCCCCAAGGAATAATTTCTGGCGCTTTAGCCAGTTGGAAGTTCTGAAAGGATTTGTCCATTTCTGGTCTATAAAAGCTAATTCCATTGATGATCTTTAAGGAAGAATATTACTACAGCTGTAAGCAAGCACCCCCTTACATATTCTGCACCATATATTTTTGGCTGTTTAGGGTCTGAAATTAACTTTTTTGACTTTAGCTACAGCTTTCAACTTAATGAAACCATTCCATCACAAGCTAGCGATGTGCAGTCGCCTCTTTTTAGTAATGGCAGTCACGATGAAAAGTCTGCTTTTGGCAAAAGGGGTCTGACTTCTCTGTCAATGTCATTGCTTTGGACAAAATCAAACTTAAAATTAATTTTTTTAACATAAATGTTTTATTTAAACTGTATTTCCTCTGCTAAATTTAGTTACTTTTGGGCACCTACTCGATTAGTTTCATAAGTTATTTAGGTGTCGCAAACTCCTCACAATCAGGATAATTTGTTCATATCAACTGCAGGGTTGATAATGTAAATTGGCCACCGTTAAGAGATTTGGTAGTTGACGTTTCGAGCGTTAGCCTTTTCGTTGGATTCGCTCCGACGAAGGGCTAGCGCAAAATTATCTTAAAATATTCCCACCGACGCAGCACCATAGTTTCATTGGAAACTTATCCACTTTCCTCACATTCAACTTTGTATTAAAACTGTTTGTGTTACCTTGATGTCCTTTCCTTTCTCGCTTTAATACTTTAATTCTTGATCACATTTGCATTTGTAAATATTTCATTAGGCAATTTATTATCTTCTATATGTAACTTATCTTCTATATGTAATTTTTTCAAACACCTCTGTAAAATTTATGTTTGTGAGAGTTTACATCAGAATTGAATTGAATCAACTATCGACTTGGACCTCACTAGCGATTTATAAATGATCAGACTAGCTCCAGGTTTATAATTACTTCTGTCGTATTAGCCACTAGGGACCTGTTATTATTTATGGCCTGGTGGGGCGGAGAAAGCTTTTTTTTTGGTGGGGGATCATTGGAACTTTAAGGGGGATCAGTTATAATTGAGAGCCCAAGAGGGGCTGGGATCACTATCCCTGTTCCGGTCATTATATTTTGTTCGCACATATAACAATAAATTAAGACTTGCAGACTAAGCCGTTTCAAAAGAAAATTAGCATTTAAAAAGGTGAAACAGCGCTACTTCCTACATCTAATTCTATTATCATAAACACCTCACTTTTCGTAACACTTTGCCCCCCAATATGCATGAAATTGCATCTTTGGCAATTTACAATTTGAAAATTTTCGGGGGAACATCCTCCTGAAACACCCATGCTGGATTGCCCCTTCGAGCGAATCGGGCCTCTCGTTAATTTATACCCTCTGTTATGCTTTATTTGACGAAGACACGGATCAAGAGACTACACGGCCATGGCGACTTCATTAATCTGTACGTCAGCATCATAGTTAGAAATATTACTGTTATATTACCGTTAAAAGCGCTAAATATACACGTCGAAAGGTGAATATGTATGCGAAGAGATTGAGGGTGGGGATCACAAAATTTATTACCAGCTATGAGGGCGATACTTCAAAAAAATAACACTAAGGTCGAGAAAACGAGTTTACTATTCCCTGCAACTAGTCCCTGCAATTAGTCCCCTAAAGAGTTTACACGAGTGGAATAGTCGCAGAGACTGGCCCCACGAACAGTTCACACGAAGCGTTTTGAGAAACAAGTGGCAGGGTTTTGTCCCAAAATTGAAACTGGTTGGTATTCGTAGGACTAGTCGCAGTTGGTCCCTGAGACTAGATTTTGAAGAAAAATGGCCAGTTTACACGATGGGACTTGTCCCCGCGACTTGTTTCAGGGACTAGTCGCAGGAACTAGTCCCCTTGTGTGTGCCGACCTTTAAGGGGAGATCAGCTAAATGTTAATTACTGCCTTTAGCCGGCGATAGATATCGACCGGTCGTCTAGTTATGCTGAACGTTCAGGTATGCAGTCGAAAGTGATTATTTTTATAGAAAGGCTTTTTCATGGTTAAAGATGCCCAAAACAATCTTTATTTCATTACGTTTTTTCCAAAGGAAAATAAATCCACACAAGTCGCTGCGAAAAATGAAATAGACGCCCCATGCAAAAGAAAACCACTGCACGGCACGTTGGCATTTGAATGGTTTTCTTTCTCACGAAATATTTAATTCGCTCAGTCATGATCGAAAAACGCGCTTCACGCTGATTGATTTTCATTGCAATTTTAAATAACAAAATTACGACTTCTCATTTTAACGAAGAAAATTCATTGTTGGGCGAAACAATAGTTTCCCCGTGTTTTTACTTAGACCCTGTGTTTTCCACTGAGATCCCGTGTTTTCCACCAGACCCCTTCCTTTCCACCAGACCCCGTGCTTTCCACCAGAGGCCGTGTTTTTCACCAGACCCCGTGTTTTCCACACCCAGGGACCCCGTACCCCGGGACCCCGGCAATGTTGTGAGCCAAACTCGTTTTCGTTAGCGCGTTTTGCTGTGTACATTTCAGTTGACCTAAAATAAGCTCAAATGTCCCACAGTTGGCTGTTTAGGGTCTAAAATTAACTTTTTTGACTTTGGCTACAGCTTTCAACTTAATGAAACCTTTCCATCATAAGCTAGTTATGTGCAGTCGCCAACAGTTTTCCTCTTTATGGTAATGGAAGTCAAGCGGAAAAGTCTGCTATTGGCAAAAGGGGTCTGAATTTTCTGTCGGTGTAATCGCTTTGGCCAAAATTCAAACTTACCATTAATTTTGAGAATGAGATAAATATATCACAGTGACATAGTCCTGAATTAATAAACTCTTCCAATTGGCAATGTTTTTGCATTGACGCTCTAAGCAGGGGGTCACACAAAAATACACAAAAAGTAATGGGCACCGTCTGGTGGCTGGGAAGTGCCCAACTGTAGGGGTAAGGGGACCAGGAGACAAGCCCCCTGGGGGGAGACATGATCGAGTGACCCCGGGGATAGTCACCCTGAACAGAGGTCCTGATCAGTCTCCGGGGGTAAGGCCCATACCCCCCTGTCACTAGGAACTAAGGGGAACCGGGGAGGGGGTGGCCCATCCTGGGTAGCGTACAGGTCAGGTGTGACCGGGGGTCCACATCCTTGAGTGGATAATTTCCCGGACCTGTCTCCAAGGGCTAAGCCTTACTGTGGGGGTAATGTGCAGTCAGGGGTTGCACTACCCTGCCACTCTTTTAATTGGGAAGCAACACAGTGGATCTACATCCCCAAAATCCAATGAGACCTAGTCCAGTAAAATACTGAAATGTACAAATTAATCTTAAAGATACATATCTATGGAGAGGAATACAATAATGATCTGCATGCAAAAAAACTTTCTGGTCATATAAAGTAAACCTTGGTAAAAATCGAAACATAAAAACAAAGGTTCCAGACAGACCTAAGGGTGGGAGGGAGGGAAAAACACTGTTGTGGGTGAACCGAAACCCAACTGGAATGACTGGGGAAGGACAGTGTGTGGTAAACAACGTAGCACATGAGCATGATGAGCATGTGATAGTATGAATGGAACCTCTGTGAAGTCTAGTAAATATATCGTGCTAGGTTACAGTGGACTTTGACAAAGAGAATGATATATTATAATCAAACAATCGGTTACTGTTCGTTGTTCTCTCTTGTACTTTGGACTAGTATCTACTGTTACTTAGTAGAAAGGCTTATCCAAATCTTGTACGTTGTGTGACCAAGAAGCAGAGACATGATTGTTGCTAACATGACAATGAATGAGTTTACATAGGGCCTAATTCTCAGGCTTATAAACACCAGTTTAAGCTACCATAAACTTGGACTATAGTTATTCCCCCACTGGTGACCAGTCATAAAATTCTGATCATCAGTGTGAACTTTGTAGTGTAGGAGTGCCCCCACCCCACCCTAGTCGGTCACGAGTCACGCCATCTAGAGAGCACGAGGAAAAAACTGTGAAATAGAACTTGAGGAAGAACCGAAGTTTCGTGTCGTGTGTTTAACCTTTATTATTTGATGCCGGACCAACACTCCTAACATTTGGCGACCCTGCCAGGATTGTTACTCGGGCGAAATTTGCCTGAATGTAGTGACGAAACGAAACTTCAGAGCTTCGCTTTTGCGAACCGAACGACGCGTGTAGTTTTGCTGATGTGCATGTGGACGACATTGCATGTTATTCTAGCGACTGGAAAACTCAAGACAAGCTACATGTTGAATGAAAATGCTTTCTGGCCCTGTGTAAATTCGTCGAAGAGTGTGATACAAGTGTAAATGCTGTGGTAACGAGCAAGTCATTTCGTCTGTTTATCTTTGTTTATCTCGACTACGGAAATCAATATGGCGACCGAAAGTGAAACTTGAATTGGAAGCGAAAGTTTGTGGTCTCGATGTCGATGCACTGGGACAGCTAGCAGAGCGCCTAACACTAGAAAAGGGAAAGTTAGGGAGGTTGCAGCTGTCAAAGCGAGGCCGTGAGAAAATAGAGGTAGATGTGAGCGAAGCAGGGGACAAGAAAACACTGCTCATCGGCCTTCTTGCATTTGTGCAGGGAAAACCACCTCCGCTCGAAGGTGACACGACAACAGAAACGAAGGTGAAAGTCGAACCGCCTACCCCGACAGAGAAAGCACAAGGCGAAGAAACGAAGGTAAATGTTGATGTTAGTAAGGTACTTAGGCGGGAGTTCAAGATTCATGGTGTTGTGGCGGGAGATAATTTTAAGGACGGTCTGTCGTTTGTTAGTTTGGCGCGACAGATAGAATCCGGGACAAAGGCGGGCTATAAAGTGAGTGAAACTGTAGGAGCTGTTATTCCTGCAGTTAGTCCAAGCCTTCAATTGAGATCTTACTTGGAGATGATACAGGATCTATCGTTATCTCGCTTAAAGCAGATTATGAAAGCTCATTTTAAGCAAAAGTCAGCAACGGAGCTGTATCAGGAACTGTCTGTCTTGCGCCAGGAAGCAAGTGAATCTCCCCAAAGTTTTCTCGTGCGGGCTTTGAACTTAAAACAGCAGATTATTTTTGGGTCAAATGCCACTGAAGATTCCATCAAGTATGAGCCATCTCTTGTCCAATCACTGTTCCTCCATGTAGTAGAGACAGGTTTACAAGATGAATCAGTTAGAGCTAAACTGCGCCCTTTACTCGAAGTTGCTTCTGTAACTGATGAACAACTTATGGAGAGGGTTAATCGGATTATGTCGGCAGAGACAGAACACCAGAATAAGATGGGTGCAGCTGGCAGGAAAGGGGCAAGGGTTAACCAGGTTGAGACTGCCTCGCCACCAAGTAACCAAACCCAGCCAAGTTTAAGCCCACCACCACAGGGTGAGAGTAGCAAGTTCCAGAAAAAGGAGCCAAAACCCAATACTCTGGTGACAGCATTAGAAGCAGTGCAGTCAAATCTTGCCTCCTTGAAAGAATCCTTTGACAGAGTTAGTGCCCCAGTGGAAAGGAGTCCCTCCAGGAATTATGCATCTGGTAACCGGTCACAGTTTCAGCGGCGTCAGTGAAGTTCATGTAGAGCAGTAGGTGTAGACAACTGCGATCATTGCTTTAAATGTGGCTCAACAGATCATTTTGCACGAGGATGTAGAAGGGTGCCGGGAAACGGGGGAGGCTGCATCAGCGGGACAGGATGTAGTCGGAGCGAACTCGTCCCACCATGTCTGCAAGTTCTTTGGAAGCAAAGAGGGTACCTCCTCTTGTAAACAGTGCAGTAGTTGTAAAGCTGTCAGATACTGTTCAAGGAAATGTCAAGAGAAACACTGGAGACATCATAAGACACTTTGCCAGGCCATATCCACTTTGGAAGAGCGAAAGTACAGAGAAGACAGAGAAAAGACAGGAGTCTTTGTAAGCCATTTGTCACCACAGGAGCATTCCCAGGTAGTTCGTCTTGTGGGGCGTAAATGTACTGTCAAATGTTTGCTCAATGGGGTCGAGACTGATGCCCTCTGGCATACTGGAGCTCAAGTGTCAATTATTTCGCGTAGTTGGTTAAAGCGGTGCCTTCCAGGTTGTGACATTCGAGACATGACAGAGTTGTTAGGCATGGATGGGCTTGATTTAAAGGCAGCAAATGGAACTGACCTACCCTATGAGGGTTGGGTGGAACTGACTTTTAATCTTATTGAAGATAACTCTGACCATATTGTTAAAGTGCCGTTTTTGGTTGCCAAGGATTCCTTGGATATGCCTATTGTTGGATTTAATGTTATTGAGGAGTTTGACTGGGTCGAGCGGGTGCCAAAGGATGGACGTATAATTTTAAGCTCGCTCACTTGAGAGGCCAAAGACCCTCAAAAAATGTAGTTAATATTGAATATGCCAAAGATTGGAAGGCGAAAACGAAAGAAGTTAAGCAGTTCGTCAAGCAGCGAAAGTCCTGCAACTGCCCAAGACCAAGAAAACGAAATTTTCGTCTCGCAAACGTTTGCAACTATCATGGCGTCCGAAGAAGGTGATAACGGATCGCCCTCACTGGCTGATGTTTGGAAGGTACTTACTGAAATCAAAACGAACACAGAGAAGCTGGTGCTAGAGGTAAATTCGTTAAAGGTAAACTACAATGAGTTACAGGATAACTTAGCTTCTGCGAAGGCTCAAGTAGATATCTTAGTTGAAGAAAACAAATTCCTAACGTCGAAAGTAAAATCCCTTGAGGACGACAAATTGAAATCCAGAATATGGTTGAAAGATATGGAGCAAAGACTCGACGAGGCTGAAGTAAGACATGACAATTTAGAACAATATACTAGAAAATTTAATCTGGTAATACACGGGATTTCCGAAAGAGATGACGAAGATAATGTGGAGAGCGTTATAGAACTGGGAAGGCTTTTGGATGTCAATTTGACGCGTGGCGACATCGACATAGTTCATAGGATGAACGTAAAATCCAAGAACCAATCCAGACCCATCATCGTTCGCTTTACAAGTTACAGAGCGAAGAGTCTGTTATACAAAGCTAGACTACATCTTAGAAATATCTCCTCGCAAGATCTAGGACCGGGCAAGATTTACATCAACGAAAATTTGACAGGATGGAGAGCCGAACTGTTTAATGAGGTGAGAAAAGTGAGGAAAAAATACAACAATGGCAAGGCTTGGACTATAGACGGGAAAATTTTTTTCAAACCAGAACTTAATGCTAAACCTTTAAGGATTGAATCTTACGAAGACTTAAAAACCTTATAATGCTATGAATCTAAAATTTATCCTAGTTGCAATTCCTTAATTAATTGTAGCGACAAACCAAAATCTAATTTTGCATGCCTTTCAGTTTAAATGGGTCAGTTTGGTTGCCCTCTCTCGTTAGCACTTAGGATTAGAGGTTTATAGCTGGTAGTTTGTTAATTCCCAGAAGTGAATAGGTTTTTTTTGTTAGGTAATTTGCTATGTTTGCCATGTCTTTGTCTTTCACTTTTAATAGTTTTGCATTCCATTTTGTCTCCTATCACACATTGTCTTTAGTTATTGAGCCTTGCATTATCTTAACAATACCTTTTGTGAAAACAATTTTTTCACAAAGTAATGGCATGTAATTTAAAAATTATCTCGCTTAATGTGCGAGGTATAAGAAATCAAAACAAAAGGAGAGCAATTTTCTGCTATTTAAAACAGCAAAAAGCCACTATTTTTTGTTTACAAGAGACCTATTCTCAACCGGATGATGAGAAAATATGGTCTGCGGAATGGGGCGGAAAAATCTTCTTCTCTCATGGAACGGTACACTCCAAGGGAGTATGTATTCTGTTAAATCCGAACTCTACTTCTAATTTCGACGTCATTCAAGCAGATCATCATGGTAGAATTTTGATTTCAAAACTTAAAATTTGTGAGGAAATATTTTTTATTGTAAATATTTACGCACCCACTGACTATCGAGACCAAACTGATTTTATTAAAATCTTAAGTGAATTTCTTGTTAAAAAGACAGACACCTCCAGGTTAGTTATCGCGGGCGACTGGAATTGCACACTTACTAAAGCAGATAAAAGTGGAGGTGCAGTCTGGAAATCCACAAATTATAGAGATGCTGTTGATAATCTTATGAATGAACTAAATCTTATTGATATCTATCGAAAACTGCATCCGAAAACAAGATCCTTCACCTACGAATCTAAAACTATTAATTTAAAATCGAGAATAGATTTTATTCTAG
Organism: Catalaphyllia jardinei; assembly: GCA_022496165.2. Taxonomy (NCBI): domain Eukaryota; kingdom Metazoa; phylum Cnidaria; class Anthozoa; order Scleractinia; family Caryophylliidae; genus Catalaphyllia; species Catalaphyllia jardinei. Next base: position 12,208 of record JAEMPF020006037.1, read on the forward strand.
TCTCCCGTCCGATCTCCATAGAGGTCCAAAATGCCGAGATCCGTATGTCAGTTGCACCAGATCATAAAGCTACCTTCTTAAAGATCAATGTAAGAAGTGAGCTTAAGAGAGGCCCGGGCACATGGAAATTTAATAATTCTCTCTTAGAGGACGACGATTTTAAAGAACGTATTTATTTCTATTATCCTCAAATACATGAGAAATATACCGACGTCAAAGACAAACAGTTATTGTGGGAATTAATAAAAATGGAAATACGCGTGGAAACAATGAAATATTCTAAAGAAAAAAGATACAAACTTAGAAAACGAGAATTAACGCTTCAAAAAGAATTACAAGATCTTGACTATAAAATTTGCAATACGAAGTTTGAAACTTTAGATCATAATGTTCTTGAGGAGTACGAAGTTGCAAAAGAAGAACTGAAAAATATATATGAAAACAAAGGGAAGGAGGCCATTTTTAGATCAAAAGTGAAATGGTTTGAACAGGGAGAAAAACCAACAAAATACTTTTTCAACTTGGAGAAAATTAACTATGAAAAAAAGCTTATACGTGAAGTTAAATTGAACAATGGAGAAACGATAACAGATCCAAAACAGATTGAGAAAGAACTTGAAAATTTTTATAGCAATATGTATACATCCAAAAAAGATCTTAATAGCGACCCACTACGTGAAAATGACAGTTTTGAATCTTTTGTTGAGGGTATTGAGATTCCTCAATTGAATACTGAGGAACGAGATTCACTAGAATATGATTTTACATACGAGGAATTAAAAGAGGTGGTGAGCTCTTTCTCGGACAATAAAACTCCAGGTGAAGATGGATTCACCAAAGAATTTTACGAGTCTTTTTATGACCTTATTTGGAGAGATCTGCTAAATTCCTACGAAGCAGCTTTTCAAAATGGATCCTTATCAATTTCTCAAAGGAGAGGAATTATAACTTTAATACCAAAAGCCGACGGAGATCTTAAGGAACTCTCAAACTGGCGTCCAATATCTTTACTTAATATCGATTATAAAATTTTGACTAAAGCTTTGGCAAAAAGAATAGAAAAATATCTGCCGAAATTAATTAATTCAGATCAAACCGGATTTGTCAAGGGAAGATACATAGGCCAAAATATAAGACTTTTGAGTGATATAATGGAATATCTAGATGCAAAAAAGACTTCGGGATTGCTTCTCTTTATAGACTTCGAAAAGGCTTTCGATAGCCTTGAATGGGATTTCATGAATAAAGCTTTGAACGCTTTCAATTTTGGTCCAAATGTGAAAAGATGGATCACAATCTTTTATAAAGATGTACAAAGTGCAGTTATGAATGGTGGGTTTTTGACAACTTATTTTAATATATCGAGGGGAGTACGCCAGGGTTGTCCGTTAAGTCCTCTTCTATTCATCCTTGCTACGGAACTGCTAGTAGTTAAAATACGCCAAGACTCAAATTGTAAGGGCATTTCCCTTCCGGATGACCAAAAGGTCAAAATTTCACAGTTTGCTGATGACACCACCATAATAACGGAAAATGTTGAATCACTCAAACCTCATTTACAGATTTTGGATCGCTTTGGAAATGTTTCAGGATTGAAATTAAATAAGAAAAAAACAAAAGCTATGTGGATGGGGTCCATGAAAGATAGTAAGTTAAAGGTACTTGACTTTAAGACAACAAAAGAACCCATTAAAGTTCTTGGGATCAATCTATCCTACAATTCAAACAAATGTATTGAAGAAAATTTTTTTGTAAAGATCAAGAAAATGAAAACAAAATTGAACTTATGGCTTTCAAGAGATCTCACGATATATGGCAAGTCTTTACTGGCAAAAGCTTTGGGCATATCGCAGCTAGTTTATGCAGCTTCCATGTTGACTGTTCCAGAATCGGTTGTCAAGACTGTTCAGGAGAACCTTTTTGCTTTTTTATGGAAAAACAGGAAAGATAAAATAAAAAGAGTAGTTATGTATCAAACAGTAGAAAAAGGGGGAATTAAGTGTGCTAATTTTTGCACGGTTATTAAAGCGTTACGCCTGGCTTGGATTGGTAGATTACTGAGCACGTCTGACGATAAATGGAAGGCAATTCCCAACTATTACTTTCGAAAACACGGAAGCCTATTATTTCTCCTCAAATGCAATTACGATATAAACCTCCTGAAAACAGGCCTTCCTCTATTCTACCGAGAACTTCTTCAGTATTTTCAAGAACTCAAGAACGCAATTAACATCTTTCCTAATGGTGAATTCATTCTTTGGAATAACAAATCGATAACAATAGATAATGCTACCTTGTTTTGGAAGTCATGGTTCGAAGAAGGAGTTGTAACAGTAAAGGATGTGCTAAATTCAGAGGGTAACTTTTTAACGTATGAAGAGTTCAGGAACAAGTTTAACATTAACACCAATTATTTACACTACTTCCAATTAATCTCAGCTATTCCTTCCGACTTGAAAAGAAGAGCAGCACAAACTTCTCTACCCACTGCGGACCTCTCTATGATTTCCACGTCCTTTCCATTAAATAAAACCTCCTTTGATCTTGCTGTAGCACGCTGTAACAATTATTACCAGCTGCTTAACAGCTTCAGCTACATTGTCCCAAGTGGAATTAAAAAGTGGCAGGAGAAATTCCCCGAAATATTTGTTGAGTGGTGTAACAAGTTTCAAGATATATATCGATTTACCAGAGATAACAAACTCCGCCAATTCTGTTTTCGCTTTTTGCATAGAACAGTTGTAACGAAGAGAGAACTCAAACTATTTCGTTTAGCGGATAATGATAAATGTATATACTGCTCTAATGCTGATTCAATAGAACACACTTTTATTGATTGTAGGGAGTCTGTAAAACTTTATTCACAAATTATATCGTGGTTCAATC